>PVIY010013318.1:0-59552 GCA_004026745.1 Myrmecophaga tridactyla | reverse complement strand
CTTTCTTTATTTCTTATATAATCCTTCAAAGCTATAAACTTCCCTCTAAGCACTGCTTTATTTGAATCCCATACATTTTGTTTAATTATGTGTGTGTGTGTGTATACATAATCTTTTTTTTGATTCACACAATGATTTCTTTTGGACCCGCAAGTCAAAATGCTTCCTAAATTCTAAATATGTGTGGTTTTTCTAGTCATCTTTTTGTTACTGATATGCTGTGGATTCAGTAAAATGTGTCTAGGCATGTCACCAGCTCTGCTAGAGACTTAATTATTTTCTGTTGAAATATTTTCTCCCTCTCTTTCATATTCATGTTCATATTCTCATTCTCTTTCTGACCCCTTCTCCTCACTTTCCTCCTGGAACTCTTGGCAGAAATATTTTAGTCCTGCTCACTCTAAGCTTCTCCATATTTTCAAGCTCTTTGTTTCCTTGTGCTGCATATGGAATATCAGCTTCATATCTGTTTTTTTGATTCAGTAATTTTTAATTCAATTGCATTTAATCTACTGTTAAAGTAAAAATTTATGCTTTTAATGTAATCTATCTTGATCTTTTTCAAATATCGTAGTCGTATTTTATAGTACCTTGTTTTTTCTGATATTCTCAATCTTTTATTTCTTTACACACATTAAACAAAATTATTTAATATTCCATTTCTTATATTTCCCATATCTAAAGTCTGATGTATATATTTTTTCTTTTAGATCTCATTCATAGCACTGTTACCAAAGTCCATGGATTCTTTTGCCTGGCGTGCTCAAAAACCAATTCCTGAGACACTGGGGTTTCAAAGAGAAAAAGAGTTTATTAGTAGGCATGTAGTAGGACAGCAGATGGCCTAGCAGCCCAAAATCTGTCTCCCTGAACTGTAGTCATTCTGGTACTTTTATTAAAGAAAAGATGGGCAGGGTTTAGGATAATGAGCATGGTGACCCCAGATGATGTCATTAGAGGGTTGCATGCTTAGTCAGATTGATTGCATGCTTAGTCAAAGAACATGTGTAAGAAAATGGCAGAATGAGGTCTAGGTGACTTAGGTTAAAGTCCAAGCCACTGTGCATGTCAGGTGAGCCCACCCTGGCTAGATCCGGTCTCCACCATCAAGACAAACCCAGACTTGGGGTGGGTTAGTTCTGGGCTGACCCAAGACCCTTCATCAATAAACATTAGGGGCTGTCTTTAGTGATTACAAGATTTTAAAGTTGAAAAATTGGATAACTGGGTACAAAGGAAGGTTAGTCACAAGGTTTTTACAATCACAGGGACAGAAGACAAGGGCTATACAATCATTATCAGAGATCAGAGATCAGGGCAGCTGGATTACAATTTAGAGATTTCAGGAATTTCCCTCTGTCTACTACAATATACTAGAAAACAACAGAATATCTACATAAAGATTCAGTAATAAAAATCATCCCTTAAATTCTGATTTCTCAGTCACAGTGTCTTGTTTCCTTATATCTTCCTTATGTCCTTATGTCTCTCATGATTTTACTGTAAACACTCATATAAATCTTGGAACTTCATCTATGGGAATACTTTGCAAAGTGGGTTGAAGGTGGGTTCCTTCAAAGAGGAAATGCATATACGTATAGCAGGTGACTGGGCTATTAATTATTATATTAACTTTAGAGTAAATCCTCAATTTGTGTTTTGTTTTGTTTGGAGCACCCAGGTAGAACAAACTCAGGCAGCAAAACTGTATGAGGTGTAGTCTGTGCTTATAAATTCTTAGGGGAGATAGGTAATTTTCCCTTTGACTCTGAACTAAAGTTTAAAACAGATAATCTTCAGTGCAGCCCCTTGGGGTGGGGATGGGGGTATTTCCTTCCAAATTTCCCTAACATCTCCTTCTAGATTTCCCTAACATTGGTCCTTTAGGGTCCAGTTTTATGAGGTGAGTCTCTTATTAGACTCCTCAATTTAGGCTTTGTCTGTTGATGCTGTAAAATTTGGACAAGTTTACCTCATTTGGCAAATACTCTCAAAGCAAACCAAATTCATCTGACATTTACCTCTCTAGATTCCTATCTTCACTTAGCTATTTGCACCAGAGTATCGTTTATCAAATTGTCAGTGCATTCGTGTATTTTATTTTACTTATTTATTTTTTGCATGGGCAGGCATCGGGAATTGAACCCGGGTCTCTGCATAGCAGGCGAGAACTCTGCCTGCTGAGCCACTGTGGCTTGCCCACCTTAGTGTATTTTAAAAAGGGTTTGAAAACACTCTGTCGAGCATTTCGTTATTTTTTGTTGAGTGGATCAGTCAGCATACCTCATCCACTACACTGTGAGGAAAGAAAAATTAAGAATTTCTTAATGCCAAGGGTCCTTGTAAAAATTCCTGTTTTACTGTGTTGATGCTGAATTAAAGTGAATTTTCCTTTTTTTCATCTGATGAAAAGGTTTGGTGTAGGATGCTCTCTCTCGCTCTTTCTCTCTCTCACTGTTTCTTCAACCCTTCTATTCAGCAGTATTCTTTTTGAGACTAGGTACCTCTGAGTAGAAGCCTGAAGTTGAAGATAAGACAAAGAAGAAAGTGACTGATAAAGTTTGTTTCAATGCATGTTTATAAAAGGTCACATTTATGCATAATAGCGCCTCATCTTTGTCAGTCCTTGAATTTCAAGGACGTTATTATAAGCTGAAACATTTCCTGAAAACCTTTTGAAGACTTTTAATAAAATCAGCTGAAGTCTTGAATAAAATCAGAATTAAAGTGAAAGAAAGGAGTACAGAGTTACCAGGTGATATGGGAAATGTAATGAACTGCTTCCTACTAGGAAGAAAGCCCCTGCTAGGAAAGAGCAGCCTGCAGTGTACCTCTCTAAACAAGGGCAGAGAAGGGTCGGCCTGGCAGCAACACCCATGCTGAATTCATAAGGTCCAACCACGACTCCCATCACAGATCTGGAAAGCACTTTCAAGAGCATCTAGATTCAGTGCTTCCCAAACCTTCCCTGATTATTATAACTCTAAATTGAGTTAGGGGTGCTCATTAAATATAAAGAATTTCTGGTTCCTATCCAAGACCTGCTGAATTTTTAAAAAATGCCTAGGACAGGCCTGAAATCTGTAGGTTAAAAAGCCATCCAAGAGCCCCCCCGCGCGCCTCCGCCCGCCTGCCCCCCGCCTGGCGCCGCCGCCCTCCGCCGCCTTCCTCCCCCTCCTCCGGCGCCCCGCGGCCCGCCGCCAGCTCCGCCCGCCCCCCCGCCGGGCCCCGCGGCGTCCCCGGGTCCTGCCCGCCCTGCCCGGGTCTACGCGGAGGTGAACAGCCTGAGGAGCCGCAGGTACCAGGACTATGAGGCGTCGGTCCCAAGCTGGGATAATCAAGCTGATTACCAACTGGTTCAAAAACTTGGAGAGTGTAGTGAAGTATTTGAGGCTATTAACATCACCACCCCCAAGAGAGCGGTTGTACAAATTCTCAAGCCAGCGAAGAAAAAGAAGATAAAAGGAGAAGTTAAGATTCTGGAGAACCTCCGTGGTGGAACAAATATCATTAAGCTGATCAAAGACGCCGGCTTTGGTATTTGAATATGTCAGTAATACAGATCTAAAGATACAAATACATCTGATGCATTTGAAAATGTAGCTTTACTTCCTCCCCACTTCACACAGAGGATAGAATGTTGTATACACTCTTCTCTCCTCCACTACATTGTTTGAGTTTTTCTAACAATAAAGAGAAGAATAACCTAACTTTAATGAAGCAACTCTATTTCTACCAAATCCTGACAAACTCTGATATCCAGTTTTATATGTATGAATGTCTTAAAGCTCTGCATTATTGCCACAGCAAGGGAATCATGCACAGGACTGTGAAACCTCACAATGAATGCCATGGTAGACCACCAACAGGAAAAGCTGTGACTGTTAGAATGGGAGCTGGCAGGGTTCTATCAGCCTGCTCAGGAGGACAATGTCCATGTATCCTCAAGTTACTTCCCAAGGACCAGAGCTTCTTGTGGACTGCCAGATGTAGGATTATAGCTTGGACACGTGGAGTGTGGGCTGCACATTAGCAAGCATGATCTTTTGAAAGAAACCCTTCTTCCATGGACACAAGCCAAGGTTCTGGGTACAGATGAGTTTACGGGGTAACTGAAGAAGTGTCACATAGACCCTAGACCCACACTTCAATGATATCTTGGGACAATACTCATGAAAACGCTGGGAAAACTTTATCCATGGTGAGAACAGACACTTTGTGAGCCCCAAGGCTCTAGATCTGGGCAAATTTCTGCGATAAGACCATCAAAAGAGACTGACCGCCAAAGAGGCCATGGAGCACCATACCTCTAGCCTGCAGTGAAGGAGCAGCCCCAGCTTGCGCGGATACTGCTGACTTTTCCAGGGGTCTCACCACAGCACAGTGAAGACTGGGAAGCAACGGATAATGCGGCATTGATGCTTGCCAATAAAACCAACCAACCAACACATACATCTTGAAGGAAAACCAAGTGTGATGAAAAGAAATTCTAATCATTCCTCCTAAATGCAGAGAAGAGTAAAGACCTGAAAGTTTGTTAAAAAGAAAGAAAGAAACTCCCCAGTAGTAGTCTACAGGGAGCTGTGCTCTGGCAGCATGATGATGCAAACAGTTCAGGATCTGAGGGAAAAATCCCTCTGGAATGCACGGGAGATGGGAGATGTTGTACATTACCTTTTTAACAGGAGATCATGGTTGAATTAGCCCTTTCAGTCAACAAGCTCTGAATAGCTGACGTCCTATCTATTCCTTTGTGGTCTGGGTTTCCTTTGGTGAGATTCAGGTTCAAGTTTTAGCAAAATGTCAGCAGTCTGTACTGACACACCAGCTCATTTATGAAAAGAAGATATTAAGCAGTGACAGTATTTCTTGTTTTTTTTTACACTCTTTTACAAATTCATGTTATATATATATTTTTTATGACATGAGCTCTCCAGGAAATGTAGCTCATCCCTGCAATTTTCCTCCAGGTGTAGTCCTCTGGGAGCAAACTAATCACTTCACAAAAGAGTCCTCTTTGATGTCAGGTGGCATCACTTTAAACCTTGCCATGCCACGAATAGGTCCATTAGTCTCATTGAAAGTTAGATGCCAAGTGTGTAACTCAAACTGTAACCTTTGTTGATTTGCCTAACCATAAAAATCTTGTTGCTTTTTTGTTTACCCTTTTTTCCCCCTACCTTGTAAGGAAAACGCACCACTTTCTAGCACATACCTTTGTGTGCAACTATTTTAATGCACCTCTTCAAAACAAAGATTTTTTATTCACAACCGTAACTGAAGCTGGAAAGTCAGTCTTCGGGCAGGTCAGGGAAGGAGAAAAATGTTCCATTAACGTTTATCGAGGAAAGATTTATTGGGTGAAAGATATGTACCCCTGCCCCCTTATTCACCTCTTGCTATCCCCATGAGAAAAATAATTTCCCGCTGTAATCAGGGTAACACACATTTTTAAGTTCTCGTATGTGATACATAATGTGATGAAAAAGGCAAGTCCTTTCTGCGTGCAAGGTGTGGGAGTTGTGTGGCAAGGCCACCGAAGCGACTGAAAGGAGAGGATTACACCAGGCGCTTGGGGAAGGAAGTGGGTCTCCTGGTGCAAGGCTTGAAACTTTATATTCACCATGCTAGCCTGTACTTTAGCAAAAGAAACTAGATTGTTTTAAATTTCAATTTATTTAAATTTTATTATTTAAACAGGGCTGATTTCATTTTAGGGGCCTGTCACCAACACAGTTTGCAGGCAGGCCCCTCACCGTAGCTAACTCTTGGAATCTCAGCTGCATAGCTGTGCTACAGCTGTAGGGATTTCACACACCTGAGCTAGAGCTAGATGTGTCACCACATCCCGCTTTACAGTTTCTTAACTATTTAATAAGGCCATACATTTTTACAAAGTTCTGTCCTTTGTTTGAAACATCTGTTTACATTCCACATTCCAATTAAATCGTTTTGGTCTTGGTAGGGGGTCCGATCTCTAAATGTAGATTCTCTTTTTGTCGGTCAGTCTGCAGGAACTTAAAATGCAGATAAAACTCTTCTCTTATTACAGAGTTGGCTTTACAGAATAAGAAATAAAATAAGATCCCAAAGCCAGAAAATGAGTTCAGCTAAGGTTCTCATACCAATACTATGTGCCCGCGTTGCACATTCTATATACTATGTATACATTGTCCTACATGAAAATCGAAAACAAGACATGCACTCTCAGCTGAGCCTATATCACTGTGTCAGACAGCAAACTCAATGTTTTGGATTGTCAAAAACCTTCTGTTGTGCCCTTACAGGCAATATCAAACCATTGGCTATTATCAGGGAGGTGGGCTACTACGTGTGTCTTTCCTGCTCCCCTACCTCTCATCTCCCTTTCTCACCCATTCTCCCTGCCCTTTCTTTTTTTTTAAAGTTGCCTGTCTGGACCAGGTAGGAAGAGCCTGCTAGAGGGTCTTGGTAAAGCAGTATCCCCTTGGTTCCCCCGGAGGCAATAAAAGCATCTGGAGAGCCGAGGCAGGTGACCTGCCTTTACTGCTCTCTGGTCAAAATTTTAGCATGTGCAAACACAGCTAATCTGCCTGTCCTTGGGTTCTGTAAATGAAGTTTGAAACAGGAGTCATTCTTCCTTTTTATGCATACAATTTCCTTTTGCAGCATCTGTGCTTTTTACCTGTCTTCATGCCTTAGAGTGTAACTGGGTGTGAAATGTTTGCTCCCTGAGTCTGGTCTTGACAACTGGACTTGCTAGCTGACTAACTCTAGGCTGTTCTTTCCCACAATGAAGAGAGTCCATTCCAGACCATCTGTCTCTCACCTGTCTCCAAAATCATTTGTGTCCAGATGCCTGGATTTAGAGTATTTACCTGGGTTAAAAGATGGTCTCGGAGAGCTCTAAAAGATGTGTGTGTGTGTGTGTGCGTGTGTGCATGTGTGTGAGTGAGTGGCAGTCTAGTCTTATAGATAGATTAAACTATGGTAGATTCACCTACAGAATGTCCTTTTTAGTTAGCATATTATTTCTTCAACTCATCTCAGCAATTTTTATAGATGTTTTGTTTGCTTCTTTACCTTACAACAGGCTTAAAGCGCCTATGATAAGGACTTGATTATTTCCTAGAGGAAAGCAAAAAAAATGTAGGGAACAGGGCAATGATACACTATCATCTCAGGTAGTGCCTGTGTTCAAGAACATGCCTGGTATGATGAGAACAGATCAGTATATCATAGTGTATTGGCCACAGGTGACAGTAACTGCCGGGTGTTGCTTCAGCTGAGAGATACCATAGTGAGAGCAGAACTGATGAAGTGCAGAGTAATATTTTTATCTATGGTTTGGTTGTAGTTCTCCCTCCTCTGGATCACATCAGCTGGCCTAGTCCCATCCTATCCCTGTGGTAGATGGCTGGGGTGGGAGAAGCCATTGTGTATATAAAGCAGACTAAACATTTCCGGGTCTTCTTACCAACTAGAAGAGGGTTGATGCTAGTTCAGTGAGGTGCTTAAATATCAGCCACTCAGCTGGTTCCTAACAGACATTCTGTAGTGCATTAGGATGCAGAGGTTCAAGCAAATGTATTCCCATGCAGAGAAGATATCAAGGTAATCTCAGGCTGATCAGTTAGAGGGGGCAGAGGGAGCTTACAATCCTTTGGAGCTAGGAAAGAGTGGCTGGGGGAGGGGGTGCTCAAAGAAGAAAAGAAACAGTCTAAAGGTAGATGTTGAGTAGGGAACATACTAGGGATAAAATTAGGAGACAACAAGTTCATGTTCTGGAATGTGTTCTGAGCAGGACTGGTCCCCGTGGACTGAAAGAAGATACTCTCGAGTCAGGTGCCGTGTCCCCGAGAGAACTGCATGCTATGGGTCTCACAGTCTGTGCCTACTCAGGGAAATGACTTAGGTTCTCCCAAGTGCTGCACTGATGAGGGTAGAAGCAAACTACTTTGGAACACAAGCAACAATTGGAACAGCTTTTATATGTGCTTTGAAGTAGATCTGAAAGAGCCCAGTTAACGGTTTCATTAAATACCAGTTCACATTAAAAGATTAGTTTGGAAACCTGTGTTGTTGCATGAGCGCCCAAAGGAGAAAACAAACTTTCCTCCTACAAATAAATAGGAGTAGATAGACAATAACTGATCAGAGTCAAGGTCACTTAAATATAAACCCTTCTGAAAACAAAAGCAGGGTTCACATGAGCACACAAGAGGCCAAAGTTTGTCAGTTTAATAAACTAAGACTGAGTAATATCCTGCCTTTAATAACTAAAGATGGGGAAAGGGAGAGGAGGGGGGGCAGTGGAGAAACATCTGGCAATGAAAAGCAGTAATAACATGTTCTTAAGCTACATGGATATGTTAATGAGAACAGCTCCAATAAGATATTGAAGAAGCTGGGAAGCGTGATGTGATGAGATTATATAGGCGATGAATATTTTTGTGTAGAAACTTGACAGTGTGCTACCAATGTGATAATTAACCCTGAATTGCATGTTTCGGGGATTGTCTTTTAAAAAAAGACATAAAACAACTTTCATTGAATCAATAAATTAATGGTAAAATAAAGAAAAAAAGCTATCTATTGCAATCACCTGGCAAATTGGGAAACACTGATCTAGTCATTGCTGAGGAAAATGAAGTCCAGAGAGATGAGATGGCTACAGTTACCCAGGAATCCTGTGTCCTTTCCTTTCCATCTATGGAGGGGTGGGGGAGGGACAACAAATGCCATATAAGAACCAATGGCCCAGGCACTGCCCTAGATACACGTATAGAACCCGGTGTTAGGAGATCAACAATAATTATTCATGAGGAAATTTCACCTTATGACGTACATTTTTTAGCATTAACCAAAACAGCCCCATTCTTCCATTTCCAGTGGTAGAGGGTGAAGATCAGCAGTGTCTCGCTGAATTGTTTGTTTTCCTCAAGGTTCTGCCTCATTCAAGCTACCAGCTCCTTGGACACAAGCCCTACCTAGCCTGTGATGTCTCTCAGTGTGTGTCAAAATGCCAACCAAGACTTATGACTGGAGTTTTCCCTTTGGAGAAACCTAAGTGGCTCAGGGCACGGGAGTGTGTGTGTATGAGGTGTGCACATCCAGATAAGGAACTAGAGCCAGTACTAAGTGCACAGAAAGGGTCCAGTTTACTTGCTTGGAACTGATGGGCACTTCTGAGGAGAGGGAGAAGTTTGGCACTGTGTGGGGAAAGGTCTGGACTTCTGAACTTTTGCACCTGTTTTAAGCTGGAAGTTTCCCAACAATGAATGCATTTGGGTAAAGCATGTCAAGAAGAAAGGTTAATATTTTTCTAGTGTCTACCACAAATAGACAGGAAAAGAAGGAATCATTTCTTCCCTGGGGTTCATCCCTCTAAGTTGAACAGAATAGAGTTCATATGCATGCTACAAGCACCTGCTGAGATGCTCACCTTTCCAGAAAGCTCAGAGATAAATCAATATTTACCTGGACATATTTCAAGTTGTTTTAGTGACATCACCTTCACTGCTATCCTTACGAGAAAGAATATCTAGATGCCACATACTTATAAGCTAGCTCTAAAAGGAATCACAGAGTTACCCACAGGTAACTTCATTCCAAGAATAGATTTATTCTCTAAAACCCTAGCTCCTACATTTTTCCCTCAGACATAGAAGGAAATAAAGCTTTGCACTCTAAGTGGATCTTAGGATGAGGTTATGTTTCCAGCTTCCTGTCCTGTTAGCTTTTAGGCATCCATTAAATAACACCATTTTTCTTTCCCAGTCGAGAAATGAGATCCAGAGTCAGGCAGCGGAGATCGTATTAGTGTCAGCATTGATGAAAGTTAGAATGGAGGATGCGACTAAGATGTGGGCGTAAGAGGCCTCCTAATGTTTTCCAGTTTCCAAATGAAATGCACTCACTGGCCCCAGGAGGCGGTGGGCGGCCACAGGCTTCCCCCTCACCTGCAACTTATTAAGCATAGAACAGTCAGGGCTGCACTAAGCGTGCTCAGCCCCTTCTCCAAATTCATCGATGGGTAAAGTCACTCAATTTACCACTCAGCTGGTGGGTGGAGCTACACATGCGTGTGGAGAGAAGATGAGATGACGGCCCTCCTATTTTTCCTTCTGGGTTGTGGAGTGGAACTAGCCACTCCTCTGTGGAAATATGAGGTGAGAGGACAAGTGTCCCTCCTTAACACGCCCACCACATGACTCCGCCCTCCACTGTGTCCCTGCTTGGAACTGATGGGCACTTTTGAGGAGAGGGAGAAGTTTGGCACTGAGCTGCGATGGAAATACCCAGGTACAAACCCCTTCCACCCAAGGCAACCTGCTCCACTTTTAGACGGCTGAGAAAATCGCATTGAGTCAAGTCTGCCCCCCTAGTACAACCACAGAGCGGCGACTCTCAGAGGGAAGGACCTCTGCCTCTCACCTCCATCTCTTCAGCCTTTTCAGGCTAAAACCACACAGCTCCCTTGACAGCCCCCCCCCATTGCCCCCAGGCAGCTCTGTGGGGTTCTGAGGATCAGGGCCGCTGCTGAGGGCCTGGAATCTTACTCCATCCAGCTCAGTGACTGCACAGATGATGGGACGAGTTCCTTCCAACATGTGATCATTTCACCACTGTTATGCCACACGCAGTGCGCTTTCAGCAATGGACGGGCTGAGTAGTTTTGCCTCCATGCTCCATGCTTAGTCAGGCAATGGTGTCCCACTGAGGTGAGTGGATACTTGGTCTATGACTCTCCCCTCTTAGTGAATCTTCTGCCATTTTATCAATAGCTCATAAAGAGCTTTTAATTGGTTCTAATCCCCCATATCTCTGATCTGGCTGCCCTACCAGGTCACCCCACCCTATTCATGCGCCCTTTGAAAATACTTAATCGTAGGATTTTGTTTTTCCCTAATAAAATGTAGTGTATTGTTTCCACTCTGATAACAGAGATTTCTCTTATTTCTCAAAGCCCCTGCTCCAAATTCCTGTGACCCTGCTAAGTACCATTATTGCTAATGGTACTGTGGCTTGTTGCCGATTTTCATAGTCGAAGAAAAGGCTAAACTGCAAATGGAGAATAAAATGTGATTTTTTCACAGTCCAAACTCACAGACACTTTGAATTCTATCCAGCCCATGGCCTGCAGTTTGGAGCTTTGGAAGTCAGTGGCTTGGTGCAGTCAAAAGTCAGCAGAGGCAAACGAAAAATTAAAACACAGGACAGAAAAAAGAAATCTATTTTCCTTATTCGCGGCAGTGACGTGCCATAAAGCCCCGCGAATATCGAGTTAGGGAACACTGAGCCAGCCCTTTCCGCCTAGGTCAGGCCCTTCCGCGGCTCTGGCTGCCCATGCACCCCACCCCCCACCCCCACCCCCACCCCCACCCCGCATCCCGAACGCACCCCCAGCTGCATCCTTAGCGCAAGGGCAGGTGAACCAATGTGAAGTCGGTCAAGATGAAGCTCAACTGTTGTCAGGAGTCTTCTCCACTTTGCCTCCCTGCTCTGTTTTTTAACCAGCTTGGGGTTTGGCCAAAGAATTGGCTTCTGGGTTCCGGAAGCTGACCAGGAAGGTGGCTTTCCATTTGGAGTGTGTAACTTAAGAGCCGGACCCCCAGCATCACAATGAGAAAAACAGTGAAGGTCTGTGAACCCTACAGCTTCCTTTGCACCTTTTGAAGAGTGGAAATGAGGGTCAGACTTCAGAATCGGTAGCAGTCTAATCAGGCTCCCCACTGGGGCTCCCGGACGAGCTGCTGGGGGTGTTGGTGTTGTGAAAGAGCACAGAGAGACCAGAGGAAGAACGAACAGCACATTACTTTTCTGGCAGGGTCACACTTGGACAAGTAAATCAAGCAAGTAAAAGAATGTTGAATGACAGATCCTTTCAAGGGGTCTCAATGTAGGTCTCCCACACTTGGGATGGAGGGCACGTGCAACTTGGTGGATGAAAAATCAGGGCCATCTGTACTACTAAGATTTCCTGTTGTTATTCTTTATTTCTTCCTCTTTACCAAAGAACGTTTTTCCCTTCAAATCTGCAAAATTACTTTCTCTGGGGGCACTGTTTTGCAAATGTAATGTTAAAATGAATAGTCACCGAGAGGAGCTGGATCACATGGGGAAGAGAGCCAATTTGGAGCAGGGTCAAAAGGTGTGAGAACCTTTTTCCACTGCAGATGGTCCTCCATTGTCTAATGAACCAGGGCTCAATTGCCCTTTTCTTGGATTTTCAGTGTCCATTTTTTTTTAATTTTATTGTGGTAACATAAAAATATCCCCATTATAGCCATTTTTAAAGTGTTCATTGGTGGTCTTTACCTTCACCACCATCAATTGTCAAAACTTTTTCATCACCCCGAACCTAAACTCTGTACTTAGTAGGTTAAAATGCCCCATTCCAACCCCTGATAATCTCTAATCGACTTTGTTTTCATGATTTTGCCTATTCCAGATACTTCATATACGTGGAATCAATCATGCCACATTTGTCCCTTTGTGTCTGACTTATTTCTTCAGTGCCATTTTCGTGGCAATTTGAATTCTTTTCAACAGCTGACACCTTCCTGACCAACTGCTGGCCAACTGGCCCAAGCTAATGTTAACTGAGCAGTGGTAAAACTAAGAAAAAATGAAACTGGAAAAGTCGGCCTGCCCAGTCCAGCTACATGATGGATGCATCCCCAAACACACAGAAGTGATTCTTGGATTATTTGGCCCCTGCTTTATATACCTGAGATAAGGTGTGACTTCCTTATTTCTCATTCTTTAGGGTTTGCTCATGGCAAATAGGAAAAACCTGATGTGTAGTTCAGTGTTACGTGAAGGTTCCCAGACCCCTTCTAATGGCAGTCCTGCTAATCTCACGGGGTCTTGGGGTTTTCTGGAAGGTCCTGACCCATTGGGCTCTCTGGGAACACCAAAGCTCCTGACCTGCTACTGCTCCAGTACTGGCTTCACTGTGTCCTTGAATATGGCCATGGCTCTTTGTCACTTGTGCTGGCACTTTATGGAATAACAGGAATCAAAGGGAGGTTTGGTTTGTCAGCGTCCTAAAGGAAATCAAATATTCCACTCTCTGCCTTCAGGGGCACTTTTCTTTCAGAGACATGTTATAAATCCTAATATATCCACAAAACAAACATAAAAAAGCCTACACACACAGCAATGAGATCCACTGGTTTCCAACTAAGTAGATGCACATAGTAAAACTGCCTTTTCTCCTATATTCTTGAATCTTGATTGATGGTCACAAGATATGGAGAATTGTGTCAGTTCAGTTTCTCCAAGCAGATGCCAAGATGGAATCCTAGTGAGGGATAAAGGTGGAGGGAGCAGTAAGTAGGGAGAACCTTCAGATGATGATTGACCACATGTGAAAGGACAGCAGGAAGGAGGAGAGGAGGCTTGGGTAAGAAGATCTTCAGATGGAGCTCTGGGAAAGTCTTGGCCAGGTCAATGGGAGTGCTGGAGCAAAGATGACCCATCAGAGGATCCCTGTGTAAGGAAGGAATGTCCTGGCTCAAGTAGCCCTACTGTCCTCAGTCACTGGCTGGGAGCAGCCAGGGGAGTGGGCAGCAAGCCTCAGCATGACCACTCCAGCAGGTCTGAAGGTGTGGCAGCTGGAGGCTGTCAATCAACTATGCTCCTTACAGCAGGTTCTCAAGAAGGGGGATCTGAGTGGGCACCTCCTGGTCAATTACAAAGACAAAAAAAAAGAATTTAGAATTCTTGCTTAACCACTTGACTGGACTTCCTGCCTCCAGCGCATAGGGTTTATCTTTATAACTCCTAGATCAGATAACACTACTGCTTAACAATATGCAAAGGTTCCTACTGAATACCGAGTAGGGTTCCAACTCCTTAGTAAAGCATCAAGGTTATTCACTGCCCTCCAAAATTAGCTCCTATGCTGTAATCCAGAGAAAGACTGTAACCTGTAACAGCTGCGGTTTTTACCACATGGTATTTGTAAGTGAACGTGAACTTCATCACTGTTAGACCAAGCATTCACTTTCTAGATCTCCTCACCATTCCCACTTGTCTAATATGGGTCACATCATTATTTTTCTTGGGGAAACAACTGTGAACACACGGTCCCTGTACTTTTAAAGGTAATATTTCAAGGCCTAGCACAAATGTCACCTCCTTTGAGGCTTCCTGAGCATCGCAGACAAGAACTCCTTTTCCATGCATTTTTATCAATGTTGCTTTATCGCACTGTATCATGCTCAGTTGGGTTACGTGCTTGCCTCCCAACACAGTTAGCTCATCAAGGCACAAGCCCATTCTTGTCCTCTCAGACACTGAGATGTCTGTTTCCATCAGCATTTATAACAACAGAAACTTCATTTGGAAGAAACAATCTTGTATTTGCCCAGTCTCATGAATCAAGCAGGAGCAGCAAATCACTCAGCCTCTATCTACTGGACAGAGAAATAGAGGCTCAAGAGTGGGGAGACCCCACCTTCCAAGATTCTTCTTTCCAAGAGTTGATCACACTGCTTGCGACTCTTCAAATCATACTTTGCTCACATTTGCATCCCTTGGATGGCCCTTAATTTGTAGCAAAGGGCTAGATCAAGCGCATACTTCTATGCCCTTTTGGTTAAGTTCTTTTGCCCTTAGGTGAGTGTAAGCAATGGAATCAGCAAGTTACAATTATTTTGAATGTAATAGCTTCCAATTTGATTATCTAGAAACTGTGATTATTCTGGTTTGGGGACCCCAAAAACAAAGTTCACTGCCACCATCCTAATTAAAAAAGTTGCTGCAGAAGGTAAAAATTCCATTTGTAAAATCATTTTATTGGTATAAATATACATATGAATAAAATCCCTTCAGCCTGTAATGTAAGTGAATATTTGTGAAATGTCTTAAAAAGAGTGTTATTCTTTCAAAAATCACACATTAAAAGCTAATATGCAGATGGAAATTCAAGGCCTTCCAAAACCACTAATATCCATAAAGCCTCATTCCAGTTCAACTATATACATTACTCTGGGCACATGGTAGAACCAGCCATGGGCCTCTCACTCTGTTCTTGGCTGTGCTCGTTGATGGAATGCAAAGGTCACCAACCAAGCTTTAAATGTACAATTCCACATCAGGAAGGAAGATGTTCCCCATGGGAGAATGTAATAAACCATAACCCAAGATCTAATATATATAATTTATACAAATTATTTATTAGTGTGCTCTGTTAATATAATTACAATGTGCAATTGCATACATCAAGAATAAATTGCTATATCAGATCGTATGCAAATTTGACACAGATACATTCAGCAGCACCCCACAGAGTCTGCTGGGTGGTATCACTTGTGTGTTTGTCCAATTACTTTGTTTCCCTCCAAAAACTCCTCTTGCAGGGCAATCTGTAGCTGCCTCAGAGAAATTCAAGTAGGGCCCATGGAATAACTGCTGGCTTAAGTTGAAGGCATAGGAAGAATGTTTAGAAATCAAATGCCAAGGGTTGGGGGAAAGACCAAACAAATGTGCTTTGATTACCTAAGAAATGGATGTTTCTAAACTCAAAAAAAAAAAAAAAAAAAAAGGAAAGGAGGAAGAGAGGGAAAGAAAAGCAAGCAAGCACCAAGAGAACAGCACCTAGGGAGAGGTGTTGCCCCCAGATCCTCTCTGATGGCTGACAAAAGCATCCTGTACAAGACTTCTGCATGGGTCACCTTTACACAAAAATAAACTCTTTTTCTGTTTCTTCCCCAGAGTCGCTGGACTTGCTGCCTTGACGGCCATCTTTGCTGGAGGATCGCTGCTTTTGTTCTTGATACTCATGAGGCTGGGGGCCCCAGCTTCTCCTTGAAACTGAAACAGAAAGGGTAGGAGGTCATGCATTGCTTAATGAGATCATACCAGAGGCTTGGCCAAAAATGAGGTGAGATGCAGGGGCTCTGAAAAGTTGGGGGGTTCAGGATGAACATTCTCAGAAACTTACCGATTATGTTTAGAGACTCAAGACAGAAATGGGAAACAAACCAACAAAAACAGATACCAACAGAAACAAGACAAAACAAAAACTATGGTCTTTCCATGAGAGGGCAAATCTCTCACAGGTACAATTGAGAATCTGAGGGCAAGGGCCCCAGAGAGCGAGGTCAGTTGGGGAGAAGAGGGAGGTGCCAGGAAGGAGGAGAGCTCTGAAGCTGCCCTGTACCAGATGAGCTCCTCAATCACAGCTGCTCCCTCACTTGACAAAGAGAGCAGGATAAACAGAGCCAGGTGCTGGCTGGACAGATGTTCCATTTGATGCCTTCTGCAGATCATTTTGGGTTAGTCATCCCAGCTTTTGATCTGAGACCCCAGAAAAGGCCCCAGGAATCTTTATCAGTCCTTTCTATGTCTCATATAACCTCAGTTTCACTCTCTAGGAGACAGATATATTTTAAAGTCTCATAGAAAGGAATTAAATATTGCATGTGGTACACTGAGCCCTTCTGGAGCCAACCTTCAGATAAAGGAATTTCCATTATTTTTTGCCTGTCCTAATTACATATAAATATGAAGGATGCACTGAGGCTTTACACAATAATGATGAGAGAATAATTACTGTAGCCAAGCCTCTGCTATATCTCAGGCACTCTCTCTATTATTATTGCTACCCCTTGCCACTTCCCTATAAGACCAGTTTTGTAAAACCTAGAACCAGCATTTGAAACTTAATCTTCTCTCTGAAGCTTATGTTCTTTCCAGTGAGAACAAAGCTTTACTGTTACTCTGCCTTGGGAAAAGGTTCAAACGCCACACCCCAGCAGAACTATTAAGGGCTTTTAAATATTACTCACCATCTCTGTCGTTTAAACAGCACTTAAGCTAAAAATATCAAATGCATACACTTTGTGTGGTTTGAAAGAAGTTCAACTATTCATCACTCCGAAATGGAAATGTCCCAACCAGAAACACAATGTCAGTCCTGGAAAAGCTACAGGAATCATTTCATGCTTCCAATCACTTTGATTTTAAAATTATGCTAAAAAACCTCTTGCCAGGAGCTGGCTATTTTAACCCACTAAGGAGCTTTTCAGGAAGTGAAAGCTCATTAAACTTAATAGTTAAAATGCAAACATAATAAAGCACATCCCTTGCTATTATGATTGTCAGGACCAGATACTGACCTCTTGACAATAAACATACAATTTTTTTGGTTAATGACATTAAATTTTCCTCATGGTAAGGTTACTTTTTTTAAATTATGGATTCTTCTTACCTTAACAGCTTTGAGCAAATTCTTGTTGGGGGGAGGGCAGGGGGAAAGCAACAAAATATACATAATCGATCTTTACTTTTTAGCTTGTTTTGAGTGGAAAAAGTAAATGTATTATTTGATTGGTCTCTTAGAAGCTATTAATAATCCAAGCATTGGGAAAGAGGTAGATAAGTTTCTATGAATATTTTGCCCTTTATCACAAAATCAATTTGATAGCAATACACAAAGAGCTCTTTAAGTTCTCAACTTTTGCTTATGCTAAGAACAGGGTGAAGATGAAAATGTTTAACATAACGTCATCTTGAAGACACCTTGCAATAAATCTAACCTAAAGATATAACATTACTAATGGTATCTGCTAGAAATGTTTGTCATTCCACTGTAAAACCAAAATAAGCTGTTCCTCTATATGAAGCTACTCAAAATAAATTTCCAACACTGAACACTCAAGGGAAGAAATGAATAGGGTGATACATTGCTCGTTTGTTTCTCAGGGGAGATATATTGCTCTATTTTTTTTCCCCCCATGGGCAGGCACCAGGAATTGATCCCAGATCTCCAGCTTGGCAGGCAAGAATTGTGCCAATGAGCCATTGCTCTACTTTTTAAGTTAAGAAAGTAATAAAACTTTTAATCCTGCCCAGTATTTTAGCTCCCTGAAAATCCCATATCATGTTATATGTTCTCAGAGTACCTTCTAAAAATGGAGAAATCCATAGAACTAAAAATGTATATGACAGATAAAAACTGGGATAACCAAAAAAAACCCAAAAAACTGGGGTAAACCCAAGGGCCATGGTCATTAATTGCAGGTCTGCATGAAATGCAGAGAAACTCAAATGAAATGCAGAGAAACCCAACATGGGAAATCTTCCTGCAAAAAAGGGGACAGTCCTTCACTCTCCACCAAAGTACTGATTCTCTTTAGTCACGTACCCTGTGCTTCTGCATTTTCCAGGGTTGAGGATGGGGAATGGGAAGGCTAAAGTGAACCTTAAATTAACAGGCTGGTGTCTGGATTGGGGTCATTTATGCAGTACCAATTATAAAAGCAAAGTTGCGATGTCTCCAATATAGTTAACTAAAGTAATGAGGACATGTTCTTTCAAGAGGGCTGGCAAACATTTTGCTATGCGCAGCAACACTATTTAAAAATTCATTCTAAGGATGTTCCCTTACATTGACTAGACCCTACCTGTTGTGAATGTGAACGTGATCATGAGACTTGCAGCAGGCTGACACCTTGGCATTATGGGTAGGCCACATTCACAGAGGCGCACAATGAAACCAAGGAACTAATTATTAATGCGTGTGAATCTAGAAACCAAAGCACCTCAATCTCCCAGCCCCCTGCCTTCTTATTAGCTTATATCACTGCATAAACAACTTTGGAGGGGGAATAGTCTGTGTCACATTTGTTTTCCAGTCTTTCAGGCAGCATCTATTTGATTGCATATAATTAGGCTGCTAATTACAATTATATTGAAGTAGGTTTGGTCAGGTGTCCATTAAGGGATGGTGTAAATAGAATTATGATTGCTTGCAAGTTAAGACTCCAGGACTTAAAAATATTTATAAAATTCAGATTTTTTCTACTAATTCACATGGACCTCTTCTGAGGCAGCCTGATTTAATACTTGACAAGAAAAATCAGATTATTTTGCTATACTTCTTCAACTCATACAAAGTGCTGGAGTGTCTCTATACATGGATTCATTACCACTGCATGTATATTAAAATTCATCTATAAAAGATAAGGAAGTGAACAGGTAATTTGTTCAAAGCAAATATTCCCTCCATATTCATAATAATTGGTGCAGAAAGGCTCAAATATGAAATCTGTAGTTCTTGAAGATGATTTGACTTTGCATACCACATACTGACACACATAGAGACTATTTTAAAGCTTCTAAAAAGTGTATATAAGCTCAGAATTAGAGATTCACATGAAAATTTGAGTTTTTCTCCATTTTAAGTTCCAAAGACATCCATATTTCCCAGGAGGAAACAAAATGATGACCTTAAAATTACATTCATATATTCAGTAGTTGACACTGATATTTTAAATTTTTTTCTCCACTTTATGGCAAGAGTCAGTGCCAACTATTAAATTTCTCTTGAAGAACTTGGATAGAGGAAGTGGAACTCTCATCTGGTACAAAAAAGTAAAACAAAGCACTGGCTTATAGACTATAAGCCCCAACCAACTATTTTTCAGCTACAGGATGGATTATAGAAGAAGCAAGTGACATATAAAAGGAATCTCAGAATTAGACAGTCTGTACTAACAGTACAATGCACACAAAGCCAAAATTAAACTCTTTTCTTTAAGAAAATAGGATATATCCAATGAAAATATCATGGCTTCTAATTAAATGTAGAGAAGAAATGATATGAAATTCAAAAGATGCAGTTACAAATATTTTCAATAAAAGAAAGCAAGCATTTTACCTGTCAATATTAAAATAGTCACACAATTAAAACATAATTATCAGGATAAAAATATGCAGCATGCTTTGACAACAACAGTCTATGCTTGTTTCATGAATACATGATTTAGGAAAATAAGAAAGCTGCTTGTGCAAACAAAGCTACTATTGAAAGACTTAAAGGTAAATATATACCATAGTTTAATAGAATTACTCTGTTAACCAGAAACTATTCAGAAAGCAGACTGCTATGCAATTCTCAAAGGTGAAGACAGTCAAGTGCTAGGAATCGGCACTAACAAAACAAAATTAAAATTATTATATGTAAAATTAATTTAATTGATGCTCCTGTAAAAGTTACTTTTTGGTGTCTGTTGGTATTTCAATAGATCAAGGTGGGATAGCAAATACAAGATGGTACGATTTAATTCCATTAAAATTTGATGCAGCCCATCACAAAGAGAATTTTAAGCCAAAAAGGTCATGAAGTTATGGAAATATATGGGGTAGAGAGAACTTCTTCTCCTTGCCTTTCTCTGACTTGGTTCATCTCTGTGCTTATCCTTCATTGACTCTAGCTCAATGTCTTACAGAAGGATCACTGTGGTATTTGGAAGGTGGGGTGGGCTCTGAGCCTATAGGTTGTATGAAGTCTTTTAGTAGCCTTTGGATGAAGGAACATTGTATTAAGGGTACTTGGTTAATAATAAATGACCTAACTCAAGAGTAGTTCAACTGTAAATTCCCAGACTCTAGAAATATCTGTATAACCTGGAGCACCTTCTGAAAGAGGTAATACAAAGATAGAGCTTCTGTTTTACTAACTCTCAAAAATAACTCCACTGCTTCAGAAAGTTTCTTAGATGTCCATTTGTGTAACTTTTTTTATGAAGATAAATTTTCTTGGCAGTATCAGAGAATATCTCATTTAGAGAGAAGAGCTGCCATAACTATGCATCTATAAAAAGTCTAGTGTAAAGGAAATTCCTTAAAAGTAAAGGACCAAATCAGACTGTTTTCTCTAGGGCAAGTGCTCCCTGACCCAAACAGAATGTTCTATTCCTCTGTGGCTACAGACTTTGCTTGGCACTGTGGGTCACATCCTTAAATCTAGCTAATGGCTGCCAAGACACTAGGCAACTCGGGGCACACGGCTCATCCAAAGGCATCAGCCTAGAAGGCTGGCTCTCAACTTTGTGACTCTTAGGTAGATAGCAGGTGCTTTCTGTTGCTGTTATTTTTGTTTTTAAATCCACATCAAGGGAAGTTCTGAAAGGTAGCCCTTGCTACCAGCAGTTCCTTGAGGCATTGTAACTCACTGGGCTATTAAGCTGTGAGGTAGGTCACCAAAGGCTTGTTATCAATAATAAAGTGCTAAAGTTTGAGAACAGTTTGTTTTTTTTTTGCAATAGGAACATTATCTCTATAACAAGGTCGTTCCCATTAACTTTTATCCTGAGATGCTGTTATAGGAGCTAGTGAAGGACGTGAAGTTATAGCTCAAATGCTTGGTCATGCACATAATCCCTGGGAGCCTAAACACACACACAAATACACACACACACACACACACACACACACACACACACACGTTAATCCCTAATAAATTGAAGATTTACATAAAGAGAAAGGTTTCATTCCAAGGGCAAAGGTCCTTGAAGGAAATCTCACATATCAAAACATCTGGTATTCTTAGTAGCAGAAAAGGCAATTCCCTTCTGAGCTAGCAATGCTTATTCTAAAATTTCCCATTGGAGGTTAAAGGTGATTTGAACTCTATTTCTTTCTGTCTCCCAGGCCTGGTCTTAGTTGACAGAACATTACAGAATTTATTATAGAGCGAACTGGAAAACAGAAGTAATAGAGTAACTAATATATACTAGAATAAATTGTTCCAAAAAGTTGAGAAGTTAATAACTATGTTTTGTTATTAAACTCATAAAATGTCTTCTGAAAGATAACGTGCATGACACAAGGTATGTTTTTAGTTACTGATTTTTTATTGAATCTTTCTAAAAAGAGTGCCTGGTGTTAGGCTAATATTCTCTAAGGGTATAAACTGTATTATTCTAATAATTTCAGATCTAATCTCAGTTGAAATCTAACAGAAGGGTAAAACTATAAAGGAAAGCATTAAGGGGCATGACCTCCCAATTTAAAAATAAACCTATACAATCACAAAAATTTGAAACGAGTCACCCTTACTCCAAAGTAACTTGATCCTTCTCAAAGAATTTCTAATTTTAGATTTTTAAATTTTCATGTCAATGTGGTTTGCTCCAAATGGAAGGGCCATCCTGTTGCCATATGGAAAAAATAGATATGTTTTATGACTAATCCCTACCCAATCCCAGGATAGAAGTTACTCAGATAAAATTCATTTTTGTTAGTGCCAGTTCATAAGCTTTGGGTCAGTGAGGGATGATAATCGAAGGCTCTAACCATTTGTTGGCTGTGACTTCCTGTGCCCAATTGCATTCACTTCCTCTTCTGCAATGGTGGAGTACAGTTTTGAAGATCTTTTCCCTCTACTGGAAGGCTTGTCATTGTCATGATCTGAATCTCTTTTGTAATAATCTCCTTTTTGCACTTCTGAGGAAAAGGGATTCATTTTACCCTTTATATTAGCAAATACATCAATGTGTCAACATTAATATTAAAAAATATTAAAGTTAAATATCATTTTACCCACCCCATTTAGAATTCAAGGAACCTACAGTGTTAGTCCTGGGCACATGCGCCCTTATCTACAGAATTCAACAGCCAACACTATGGAAATGTCGTGCAAAATGAGGTGAGCTTTGAGTCTGCCCCCAAAAGATACTAACAAAAAAAGCCCCAGTGTTACCAGTTTGATTCCACGATGAATTAATGAAAATCACATTCACTATGGAATATTTCAGAAGAATCAGTGATTTACCTGTTTCAGAAATTAGTTGGGCACGCTAGTCCAATGGGAGGCACAGAATAAGGAAATGGAGTAACCAGCATGAATAATGTATGAGAAAATAGGAAAGAGTACATCAGGAACATTTTCTAAAGAAACAGACAGGGCTCACAAGTGAGCCACCTTAGCAGAGAAGCTGATAAGTGAACTGAAGTCAAAGTCTTACCACCTTGAACATTTACAAGCTGTTCTTAAATCTCGTGCATATTTTCAGTCCAACTTCAATTCAAAGCAGTATCACCAGTATGATCTCTGTGATTAGCTTTTTGACCCTTGGACTCAAGATGGGAAACTGATGGTCTCCATAGGTCTACTTTCCCTACCATCCAACTGGAAAGATGGGCATGAACCACTCCTAATTATTTGCTGTCAGGGGAAGGAGGAGGGGAATAAAAATCTATCCCTGAAGCTCTGAAATATTTGTGCAGCAACTTATTCTATTTCTTATATTGTTGGGGAAAAAATGCAGGACTTTTCCACAGCAGCTAAAGACATGCTAGTGGTAGTCCTCTATTTTGCCCACTTTGTTAACCCACAGAAGGTCTATGATACACATTCTTACTTGTAAGGCCTGTGGGTTACTCTAGGCTTTCTTTTTTGGGGGGAGGGGGTGCATGGTTCAGGAATCGAACCCGGGTCTCCCACGTGTAAGGTGAGCATTCTACCACTGAACCATCTGTGCACCCTCTAGGCTTTCTTTTGATCATCTATAGGCATTCAGAAAACAACATTTTCCAAAAATGTTAATGAGTTTTATATAACCTTCTATCTTTTATTTTAACCTTCAATATTTCAATGTCTAAAATGGACATTCCTACTTACCACTATCATCCCTTTCCTGCCTCCCATTATTTTCTAGAAGGATTCTTTCAAGCCATTTTCAAAGTCTCCTTGCAAGTAAAGATGCAAAGGAGGGAAATGGAGGGTAGGAATGGGGAAAGGCTGTATGATGAGAGCAGGGCTGTCAGGGATACTTCTTGGCTCTGGTCACTCTAACCTGGAATCTTCTTTCTATATCAAGACTTCCAAAGGCAGTGGCTATAATACTGAACCTCCATTTATCTGTTCCATGAGAAATGCCTATAGTGCCTGTGACAGTTTGAAGCTATAAGTACAACCACAAAAGATCATGTTTTTTTTAATCCATTCCTGTGGATGTAGATCCATTGTAGGAAGAACCTTTTGATAAGGTTATTTCACTTGAGATGTGACCCACCTAATTCAAGGTGGGTCTTAATCCTCTTACTGAAGTTTTTTATAAAATGATAAAGCACAGAAAAAAGCCCCAAAGAAACTGAGAGTGGAAAACACTAAAGCCAAAAGCTGGAAGTAACAAAACCAGGGAGAGAAGAGAGAGACCAGCAGATGTCATCATGTGCCCAATTAACTGACAGAGGAGCTGAGGATCACTGGTAGCCAATCTTAGGGGAGAAACCATCACCTGTTGATGCCTTGAGGTGGACATTTTCATGGCTTAAGGGCTGTAACCTTGTAAATTAATAAATTCCCATTGTAAAAGCCAACCCATTTCTGATATATTGCATTTCATCACCTTTAGCAAACTTAAACAGTGCCAGACACTGTCTTTAGTTTCCCTCTTTGACAGAAGTTGTTTTCAAGCTGTGGTCACAACCCCAGTATAGCCAATAGGTAAAGGAAGCTTGTCCCCACCAAATTAATCTGCAGAATCGGTATGAAAAAGCAGGCAGTGTTATTTGTTTATTAGAATTTCAAGCCATAAAGACAGTACTCAGAAACTTGTTCAGTCCAAGACTACTATTAACAATAAAAGAAAAAAAATATAGGCCAACATAGGAAGATGTCAGGGCCAGAGAGATGTCTGAGATATCACATATATCTACAATAAAATACAGCAACCCCAAACCACAATGAGAGCCATCTGGACACAGGTGATGACTTGTGTGGTCCTAGAATTTCTTTATAGAAGGGGCTTAGAGGCATAAGGTGTAATCGACCCAAGAGTCAATTTTGTGTTTAAAAGGATGGAGCAGGTAAGTGAAAGAAATGGCTGGGTGCTGAAGCCACGCAGCCATCACTGGTGACAACTCGATCTGATGCCAGGAAAGGACATTCAAGTCACAGGATCATTTTTCTCTGCTTCCACTTCAGTGAATGAGAAGGAGCAAACCAGAGTGATGCCACCCTGAAAGTGTCCATGCAGGTGACGTACTTCTGAGTGAGCATGAGCAAGCAAGCACAATGAGCTACACAGTTTCTCGGGTAGGGCAGGCTGCTCCCAATCCAAAGCAATGGTGATTTACCAGAGGAAATAATGGGACCTAGAAACCCGCAGCAAGCATCAAATGAGTCACCAAATAATCTTTAAGGTGCTCCTAACACCAGGAGCCAGCTGGGGCTACACCTCTGGGCTGAATGTCTCAGTTACACTTTTCAATCTCTGCATATCGTCCTTCATTAATATCCAATCTTGTCAATAATGTTGATTTGAGTTCAGAAACTACTCTGGCTCCAAAAATTTAATCCCAGGGATGCTGACTTAAACAAACTCCGAGTTATCAGTTAAGTCCAGGAATGATCACTTTCTTTTGAAATGATCCTCCTTGGGGAAAACCAGGCCAATGAAGAAATTTCTTACCTTCCTGGGAAAATGTCCTGGGACTGGGCTGGGGGCTGCTCTGGCCATCTCTCTCCTTGTCTGAAGGAACTTTTTTCAGGACAGGTGGAAGAAGAGCAACTTTAGGGGAACTAGGGCCAGATGGAGAATCTGGGCTGTCCTCTGCGGAGACACCAACATGTGAGTCAAAGTGTTTGACAACTAGAATCTAAGAACATAAGCCAGCTTAATTTAAGTACAAATGTATAAGAAAATTTTCATGGAGTTTTTCTGGCCACAAATTTGTTTCATGTTTCTGCCTAGTGAAGCAGCATACACAAACAATAGAGAGAAAAATAATTAATATTTAGATTAGGTTAAAATGGCACAGATGTGAGTCTATCCCACAGACACACAGAATTTCAATGAGCTATTTGCAAATCGTATCTATAAGTGAGCCGAATGTTCCTTCTGCCTCAAACAAAAAAGCTGTTCTGTTTTTAAAATATATATAGTATTTAAAACCACTGCCTTTACATGCTGTCAAATCCAGTCAAGTGGCCCCAATATACCAACATATATATGTGCCGATATGTACATACGTGCATTTTTTCACACACACATACACACGCTGTGGTCACTAACATCAATCTGGAATCACTGTAGACTGTTAGAACCAGAAAACACTTGGCAATCACTGTACAAATGAAATGATTAAATGCCCTACTAAGCTGAAAAGAAGCTAGTGCTAGGACACTAGGCTTAAAAAAAAAATTCTAAAGCCAGAGCTCTTTCACTCTAACTGAAAGCATTAACTAAACTGGGTTCCTGTAAAGAAAAATATTCATCATTTCTGCTCTCTTACCAGCAAGGTAATTCTCCACTCTGTGTGGGTGTGTGTTTTGTGTTGAACACAGTCTACAGCCAGGGTCTCTTCAGCCTGATACTTCCAATTTAAGTTCCCACCTTGCTTCATTATATAGGCAGGGATGCAATAAGACACAAAGTGAAGATAACAGCTCTAATGCTTTCACTATCTCTGAGAACTCTGGTAAGGAAATGAGATGATACGAACTCTCAAGTTCTATAAAAACAGTTTGTTAAATCATTCTCTATATGCTAAGTCTAAGAAATAAAACAACCCATGTAGTAAATAAACTAAAACAAAACTTCTTGTAATAGAATTTTGGAAATCCAACTAGTTTTACATTCAGCATTTGCAGTTCAGAAATACTTTAAAAACTAGATTAGATTCATTTATAAGAGCTGTTTCCTCATGTCAGATTAGAGACATGCCTAGCTGACAATGAAAGCAGTGAGTCTCCTTTTGAGTAGTCTTCTCATTATTTTAATTTAAATTGTTGTCTTTGCCTCCATTCTCTTTACTTCTTCTCTTAAGCTATTCTGTTTGCATCAAGAAATTTTTTATTTCTCATTGTGGTGGTCAAGTTTGGCCTAGCTATGTGGTCATGGTCAAGCAAGCACTGGCCTGATTGTTAGTGTGAGGATATTTCATGGATTTAAAAAATCCGTAACTTGATTACCTTAAATGGACAAGTGCTGATTGCAGCCATCAGAAGGGAGGATTCCCATCTCTACTTCATCCAGCCAACTTCTCCTGGGGAACTCATCGACAACCTTCTATGGAGTCCCCAGCTTGTGGCCTGCCCTAGGGAATTTGGACTTGCCCATCCCCATAGTCATGTGAGCCAATTCCTATTGAAAACCTCAAAATATGTATATAATGTGTGTGTGTATGTATGTACATATACACACATGTATACCTATACATATATATCTCTCCTGTTGGTCTGGTTTCTCTAGAGAACCTTGACTAATAGAACCATCATGAAGAACTTTTAGCTTGGTTTGTGAAAAAGATTGAGTAGAATCACCAAGAACTTAGATCAAGTCCTAAGCGATTTGCTTCAATTCCCTGAGGTGACCCTTTCTTTGTGGTTTCTCTGTGGAAATCTAGACACAGGTTTCTTAGAGGGGCCAATGGACTGTGACAACCAGGGAACATCGACCAGGCTGGCTGCTGGGGGAATGAAAGGAATGTATGAGAGAATATGAGAAAGATCCTACATGTAGACTAAGTATGGGCATCTCCACTCTAATCATCTGCATATTGGTGCATCAATATAATGCACTGTCCATCCTACCTTACAAACATGCACACCCTTTGGGAAGAGACAGGGTAGCAGAGAGGATACCACTAGAGCTGCGGTGTCATATTGTCTGGCCACCATGCACCAGCTGCCTGACTTGGTAAATCTACTATCTTTGTGCCTCACATCCTTATCTCTGAAATGGAGATGTGATGACGATATGAGGAGTTCATCCACATAAAGCACTTAGAATAGTGCCTGGCCACAGTAAGCTAATTCAATTACGATCAGCTAATATTGTTAGGCAGTAGACTGAATTTAGTCTCCCACAAAGACATGTCCAAGCCCTAACCCCAGCCCTGTGGGTATGAGCTCATTAGTAAAAAGGATCTTTGAAGATGTTATGGGTAACTGAATCAGGGTGGCCCTTAATCCAATGTCTGGGGACATTGCAAGCAGAGGAAACTAAACACAATATTAGTAGAGGCCAAAAGAGGAGAATGGAGGAGACCGCCACGTGACAGAGGCAGAGTCTAACGGCCAGAAAGCCACCACCGGAACTCTCCAGACTTTGGAGAAAGCATAGCTGGAGAAGACCTTTATTTTGAACTTCCAGCCTCCAAAACCATGAGACAATAAATTCCTGTTGTTTAAACAAACCAGTTCTGTGGTATTTGTCATAGCAGCCCTGGGAAACTGAGACATTATGATGATGAGCCTAATCTGGCTATATATTTCTATCCCTATTTAATTATCATGAGGGAATTAAGCATAGAGGCGAAGAGTTTATCTGAGGGTGCATGACAGTATCTATTCTACTTTTGGATATATTTGAAAACTTATTAGAAATTAAAAAAAAAAAAAACTTGGGAGGGAGGTGGGGTTGGTGGTGAAAGAAAATAAACCTAACCCATCTCTGATATTTTAAAAAGTTTTTCCTATTATTAGAGTTTCTAAACCAAGAGTCAGACAGTGTGTTCATTAAAGGACAATAGTATTTTAGCCTTTGCGAGACACAGGGGTCTCTGCCACAACCACTCAATTCAGCCTTCAAAGAGCTACAGCAGCCAGAGAGTAAAGCACACAAATGGGCATAGCCCTGCCCCAGTATAACCTTAAATACAAAAATAGGCCCATAGTTGTTGTTCAAGCCCTATTCTAAACCGTTCACATTTCACAGAATATGGGGCAAAAGCAAACATGTTTTCCCCATTTGTGACCCTGATCCTTAAATATTGCAGCCATTTTAAGGGTCTGCACACCCTGAAGACACATTTCAGATAACCATTATCAAGCACTGTAGCTGAACACATAACACCTGCCTGATTTTCTTGTTTTCCTGATATCTTTAGCCCTGACTGCAAGGACAGATCTAGAATTCCCTAGTTTTGCAGAATTCCCAAGGCTCACATTTAATCGACCAGCTCCATAATAATGTGCAAAGAGAACAGGAATTCTTCATGCACTTGTAGATCTTTTCTCATATCTGGCATGAATTATGGGTATAACCTACCATAACAACTTAATTCCATGTTAAATAAAGAAAGCCCTCAGCCCTTATCACTTTCACAGCATCTGGTAGCTTGGGCATGTCCCCTCGTGCAGAATCTGCCCCCTGCACCCCCCACCTCTAGCCCTTGAAATAATCTGTGGATTCTTGATCCAGCTAGCTCTGGGAAGCCACCTGGTCACCATGTAACCCCCTGATCTGTGAAACCCTTACCAGGCCGTGAGGCGGTTCTTGGTTTCTGTGGGATGGTAGGCCGTGCTGCCAGGCTGGGTTTGGGGGACTGAAGGAGGGGCTTCGGACTAGTAGGTGTGCTAGAAGAGCTCCGAGACCTGGGGCCCATTTCCACTTTGGGTTCTGCTTTGGCATTCCTTTCTGGTGTGGCCAAACCAAAGCGGTTGTCTGGAAGACCTGGGTGCAGTTTAGGCACTAAAATGAAAATGGATACAAAAAGCATAATCAACTTTAAAAATCGAAAGTCAGAGAGACCAATAATTTGAAATTAGGAAAAGTCTGGTATAAGCTTCTCTAATTATTTACTATTGTTCCTTAACAAAGGTATTTTAGAAGAGAATTAAAACATGCTGGTGGTAGACAAATTCTTTGTAGAAAAGTCATGAACTTGGTGGTGCTATTTTGATCACCCTTGACTTCGCACGCATAACAAGCTCACATTTAATTGACCAGCTTCATAATAATGTAAAAAGAAAACAGGAGTTCTTAATACATTTGAAGATCTTTCTCATATCTGGAATGAGTTATGGGAATAACCCACCATTAACACCTCAATTCTGGACAATAATCAGATAGGGCTCTGGCTGCAGGTCCCAAGCAAGAAGGCCTTGCCAAATGGCTCCAGAAATGTCACCCCCACCTTTCCCTCCTTCCTTAACACTGCCTTAATTTCACCAGACAACTGGCAAAAAATAAGCCGGTCCAATTCTTACTGCATGAATACACTAAAGCTAGGCATGAAAACTTCGAAGAGCAAAATGAGGCTCCTAAAACTCAGTTTACAAGTCACTCTCCGAACACTTTCCATCTCAAGTATCTTATTCTTTTATTACACCTGAAGCCAGAGCACAAAGGACATGTTCTCTGATACTCAAGCTAAGAGGGGAGAATATTCCTTCATTTTGAACAAAAGAGCTACCTTCCATATACTATATATGGCTTATTTTTTGTTTCTCTTTAATATACATGGTTTATTTTTAAAAACATCAGCCACAGCTCCACATATTTTTAGCCTAAAAATGCAAAAATTTAGGAGTTCTTCTGGATGAAAAAATAATCAGAATTTTTTCCACTTGGGAAATTGGAAACTGTCCAGGTGGACCCAGGTGAGTTTTTTTTTTTTTTTTTTTTTTTGGTGATGGCTGGAACAAGAATTGCTGTCTCCCACCTTCATTTCCCTCCTTTCCATCATATGAACTGGAAAGTAAATGCTTTTCCTCAGCATTTCTCACCCATTGGGGTGACAGCCAATGGTCTGACTCACCTGCCCCACTTCCATCCAACCGTTCTGTGCTGCTCAAGGACAGGCCAGAAGATTCCTGGGAGACAGCATCATTCCCAAGCTTCTAGAAAATGCAAGCACCAACCCCAAAAAAGGCAGATATTTAATGTGTAAGGGAAAAAACAAAGCAGAAATAAATGACAACAGATAACACCTTCTTGCCTCTACTGCTGTTACATGACTGTGTGTGACCTGGCTATCTCCCTGAAGCTCACCTGCTAGGAAAAAGCTGGGAGAAACACATCCTATTCTGTGTTTGCAGGTGGGACTCTCAAGTCTGAAGTGCAGCCAGTTCTGCAGAAGGCTGCCTAAGGTCAGACGTGTGCACGGGATCTAGAGAAGCTGGATGCCTTGGTGACATTTCTTTTCCTTGCGGAACACCTGTGAGGATCCATGGCCCCTGATGCTCCATGCCTCCCCAGGTCCAGCAATGGGGACACTTGGACTCTACAGATTCACAGGACCTTCTCTACGTTTAGGTTTCGAAACTCAAATTTTAAAAGCCAGGTGAGAGGTAGCTTGAAATAGGCAGGGTCTTCCTTGCCATTGAGACACGGCTCTATTATTTAGAAGGCAAGTACCATCTAAAAATAAAAAATGAGGTGGGCAGGTAGACCAGAAGGCATGATGGTGCTCTGAAGACAGCTGAGCCTTCGGACTGTATTCCTGCTCATCTTGTGCTTCTTTCAAGCCTTTAAAAAGTAAGTATCTGCTGCCAACACCTAGCTTCGTCTTGTTTTTGATGATATGGGAGGGACTGCTTGAAACGCAGTTGGGCTGCCACTCATTTACGGATCTATGGTGACCATATACTCCCTGGAGTAACGGCACACCCAGAAGGGAGCAGACACAGGTCAGGAATGTTGAGGGGCCAGCTAGCCAGACTGCAGAAGTTCCACTCTCCCTGGTGGAGGGAGCTGAGCAGGTCTCTAAGAGGAAATGTGTACACAGATGCTGTGACCACAGAGGGGACATTATTTGCCATCACAGTGGAAAAGTAATGCCAAGGAAAAGAAGCCCAGTGCAAGGGGCTGTTTGCAGAGCCTCTGCGCCAGGGACAATGTCTGCATGACTGTGGCCAGCCACAAAGTCCTAGCCAGGACAGCAGGGCATGTTTAAGCCCATGAGCCAGATGTCTAGAGGCTGAATCTAACCAGTCCCTGGGACCACTGTGCCTGGTCCCAGTTTTACAGCCTTTTGGAAGGCAGGGCATGGGTGCCTGATGCCCAGGCGAAAGGCCCAATATGGAACATTTAAACAGGGCCTGACAGAGGGTGAGCTAAGTGAGGCGCCCAGGGCACAACATTTAAGGAGAGACATGCTTTCAGGCTCATACAAGAGAAAGGTTGGCACCTGAGAGTATCTCTTTATTTTTTTATTTATTTATTTTTTAAATTTGCATATGGGCAGGAGGCACCAGGGATCGAACTCCAGACCTCCAGCACGACAGGTCGGAGCTCTGCCTGCTGAGCCACGGCAACCGCCCTGAGAGTATCTCTTTAAATACTGTATCCCAGTGTCTCGCTTGCCTGCAGTGGGGGAGCTGGCGAGATGGTATTCAGAAGAAAAGATAAATCCTCCAAGCCATTAACATTTGTTGCACTCCTTTGTTAATAAATGATAAAAGCCATATCTTTATTCCACAGTTTTATATCTTTAAATACATGTATTAAGAGAGACTAATGTAAAGAGAATTATTCAAGAAACAGGCACAATTTAAAAAAAAAATCAATTGTATGTTGATATGCTGCTTCTGGTATTAATTTAAGAGAATACAATCATGGCATTTTAGGGAAAAATATTCTACAGATTTTATAAAAACATTCTTTTATTATTTATTGTCTGATAGAATACCTCTGCCTGGTCTGAATTTTAAATAATAAGGATTTTTATGATTGTTGTTTCAAACAGACACTAGATGGAGCTAGGAGTTCATCAGTGTAAGTCTTGAACAAGTACAAAACTAAATCATAAAGATTTTTGTCACTTTGAGCCAATTTAGGTATCAACTCCAAAGCAAATGGAAAAAAACACCCTACAGCCTCTCATCTTCCCACCAAAACGTACAGTTCATCACCAGAAACAGTGATTAAACAAAGAGCTCATCAGTGAAAACAGCACATTCATTGTTGTAAAGAAATTCCATAAAACAGATTAAAATGTAAACATTTCCTTGGTTGTCTGAGTTACCAATGATGTGGCAGAAGAAATTATCCAGAATTCTGGCCAGTGAAGGCAGCATTTTGCTTCCCTTGTTGAGGGAACCGAACCCAGTTATACAACTGCCCCTGACTGCTCCCTAACGCTTGGTGAGTAAGTTAGGAGTGCCCTGTGGCTAGGAAATTGCTATATAAGGATGGTGCTGGTGGGAGAATGATGGGTGTACAGTTGTAAAATCACATGGGATGTGTGATTTAATTTAGAAGTAAAACAAAACAACCACCACACCCAGTGTATACTTAACTATTTCCTTTCTAAAAATTAATCATGGTGAACTTTTTTTTTTCTTGACACTTGAAATAAAGTAGATGCGGAATTTTCCTTTCTTTGGAGAATCAGTTTTGAAAAAGAAAAAGAGTCAGGATAACACATAGAAACCCAAACCTGGATTAACCACGGGTATGTTAATCTTAGAGCAATGGGATGCAATCCTCCAAGCTGCTGGAGAAAATAGAAGTGAAAAGGAAAGAAAGAAAAAAAAAAAGATGCCTTATATTTTAAAAAGAGGTTCAAAGAATAAATAATACTTTAAGCCCACTCAGCAATTTTTTATTACACTATGCAGTTTTTCTTTATAGTAATCAACAACTTTTATGAATGGGCTAGCATTCAATTAATTGTAATTCTACCTTTACTTTTTTTTCTTTAGCCCTTTAAATCTGGAGTATAGCAAGGAATTTTTGGTTTTAAAAAGGAGAATTAGCTTTAACTGAAAAATAGTTCTGCTTTTATACAACTAGGTTTCAATATCTTTATTTGCCTCTCAAAGTTTGCCCAACTCAATTTACTCTTAGGACTCAATCTGGATCCAACTGGTTCAGACTTTTCTCCAACGGTTCTCTTGGCACAGTTCTCCCATGCTTCCACGACATTCACAGAAGGCCCCTGGGCAGGTGGGAAAAGCCTTCAGACTCTCAGCCAATGACCTACCTTCAAATGCTGTAGTTCTCTAGTGCCAAAGTGGAAGACACAGCCATGCTCTCATGGTCTGCAATCCAATTCTTTATAAGTCTTTTGCTTTTGGATTTTTATTTAACTATTAGGTCACCTTTCTTTATCACCCTCACCCATAAAAAAAACAAGTGGAAGCAAAGACACAAAGACAACCATGCCAAACATACCCAAGCTTACCTTCTGTGCATAAGCAGCTCTCTTCTCCTGCTTGGCTTTCATCTCTGCGAGCAGACCACTGCCCATCACCTGGACCCCGTACCTTCGCCCTCCCTGGGGGCTGCTCTTGCTGTCACTCCGGTCCAATTTTCCCATTTCTTCCACTTGACTCTCTTCCAGAGAGTCAGGCGTTTTTATCTCCTCTATCCGTTCAGTACTGCCATTGTGCTCGGCTGGCTTTGTGTCTTTTCTTACTGTGTCCATGGCTGGATTTCTGACTGCCCCTTTTGGTGAAGAGGGTTCGTCTGTCATCAGGACAGTTGGTGGCCGCTCAGATTTGGATCGGGATTTGATTAAGTTGAGAAAGCCACTTCTCCGAGAATCTCGCTTCTTCTTTTCGTCTCCTCCTTCGCTAAGCTCATGGGACTCTGAAGCTCTCGTTGACAGTCTCCTGCAATTGAAACCAAGACACAAATACAGTTGGTTTTACTGTGATATAGTCCCAACAGAAATCATTCATCCTATGCACATGGAGATTGGTCCTCAGAGAGCAACTATTTGAAGCACTTCAAAAAGCTGATTTGAGTCACTGAATCTAGGAAATAAAGAGAAACATGGCATAATGTCAACACATCCACAGGTGAGGATACTGAGGCATGCACAAATTAAAAGTGAGAATCTGAAGATACTAGTGGTATGATTAAAAGCGGAGGTGAGATTTTTATTTTTCAGTGCTCTAGTCCAATACCTCTCCACTTGTGAGAACTTGCAACAAAGTGGCTTCACTCACGTGACAGTTGGGTGACTGCCTTATTTAATTTAGAGGATGCTGTATAGGATCAGATTTCCCCATAAGCCACCAATAATCATTCCATAGTCACTGGATAATATCTGCAATACCACCCATAGTGCTCAATCCAAACAAAGATTTGAATCCTTCTTTAAATATAATACCACTGAAAGAGGTAACAAAATGAAAAGCTAGTAACCTTTGGTAAAGGATTAACAGAAAGAGAATATACTCTGAAATCTTGGGAAGTAGACAGGGAAAAAGAGTAAATGAAATGGATTATGTGGGAAGTATTGCAAATTAACTGTCTTACAATTAGAGATGGCAGATGGAATACCATTTAGCTCCCTTTATTCTCCATATAAATCACAGCAAGGGTTTGAAAAAATAAATACAAACAGACGGGCACAGGGAAGAAAAGACAAAAACAACAAAATCAGGAAGCCAAAATAGTTATGAGTGATAGCTTTCTTAGAAGATCTCTGTTAAAAGAGCACTGAAATATAAACCATCAGTAGGGGAGAATTAGAAGCATCAGGCACTTCTGGAAGTGAAAGTAAAGGTGGGACTTAAAGAGGAGGGCTGGCTGAAGTCTACTCAAGAAACCAGCAGATCCTCTCCTCAAACCACAGAGCCAAATGACTGTCTGCAGTTCAGCACAGGTTTACTCTCTGGGGAGGGTGAACCAAAGAAATTCTGAGCTGGAGGATCATGGGCACAGCTGAGGTGGGCATGCTATGGTGAGGCCAGGGAGACCCATGAGAGCTGATATGTTGAACATTGTTGCCTTCCGCTCTTTTCTCTCATCCTGGCTACCAGAATGTGTTGGCCAGATTTCTGTCCTCTAGACAGGACATCACAGTTTCTTCTTTGGGAAATCTGACAAGGTGAAGAGAAAACAAAACAAAACAAAAACCCTAAGGATAGTGACAGTCAAGGAAACCCCTCCCTCCAAAAAATGGTCCAAGGAGATCATCCTACATTGAAACCGAGCAGTTGACAAGTCCCAATTACACACAGAAGCTCTTTTGTGCCCTACTCTTACTTCAACGTGAACATGAAAGAGAAAAAAGTATAACATCTGTGAAACAAGTATAAGGTTAAAATGTGATAGCAGAAATGAAAAACTCATGGTTGGAAGATATATTAAGAAAATCTCTTAGTACGTAAGCTTTAAATCATGCTAAGTTTCTTGAACTTGATGATTGCACTTAAGGTGATTACATAAGTAAGCATCCTTATTCTGGGGAAATATACTTGGAAGGATTATGTGTTCAAGGACAAATAGATCAGAGATAGAGATAGATGAATAGACAGATGAGAGATACAGAAAGAATGATATTACAAAGGCGGCAAAATGTCAAAATTGGTGAATCTGGGTATCTGGGGGTGGGGTTTGGGTATGATGGAACTCTCTGCATGGGGTTTGCATTATTTTTGCAACTAGCTCTTTAAATTTGAGAGTATTTCGAAACAAAAAATAAAAGATGCTTTTTGGAAAAAAAACCTCTCAAAAAGCTAGGGGAAAAAGATAAATTAGAAAACAAGAGAAAAGGTAAGAAAATTAGTGGATTAGTAGAGGAAGTACATGATTTGACTAACAGATGTTCAAGAAAAAGAGTACAGAGAACTAGGAGGGAAGAAATTATGAAAGCATAATTCAAGAAAAATTCCAGAGCCAAAGGATATGAATTTCCTAATTGAAATGGCTTATTCGGTACCCAGAAAACTGGCCTTAAAAACGAAACAAAAACAAAGGAACAAAAGACAAAAACCTACTCCAGGGCTTATATATCATAAAATATTAATGCACCAGGGACAAAGAAAGTTCCCAAACGCTTCCAGAGTGGGGGTGGGGGGGTGGGGAATGACAAAGGACCAGGACTCAACATGATACTGAATTGTTACAGCAACACTGGAAGCTAGAAGATAACAGAGAGAGTTTTTCCAAATTCTAAGGTAAAATGGATTCCAACCTAAAATTTATACCTGGTCCCAGTATTAATCACTCCCATGCTCCCTTTCGCAGAAAGCAACTAGAGGTATTCCACCAAAATAAGGAAGCAAACTAGGGAGGAGGAAAACATGGGCCAAAGGAAATGGGGAAACAATACAGGGATGAGCTGAAGGGAATTCTCTGGAAGGTGGTGGAAGGAGATCCCGTGATCCAGCAGTTACGTGGCCCTCGAGGTCAGACTGCAGCTGGCCAGAGATGTGTCCAAGAAGAAGAACCCAAGAATAATTTGAACATACTTAAGTATTTTATGCCTTTACTGGAGAATTAAGAGATGAATCTGTGATATAAATACAGAAACTAAGGAAAGGAAAATGATTATAGTTTACCAACTCCAGGGAAAATAAAATATTGCATAGGAAAGGAAATATAATCATAGTATACCCTATAACTCACCTATGAATAATGTTTACATGGTTATAATGAAGAAAGCAGTAAGCACTGATCAAATCAACAATATGATAACTAAATTAAAAAGATGGGGAGAAGAAAAGAGTGAGTGTGTGAGCTGTAAGTGTGGGTGAGTGGCAGGAATAGAAACCATGAGAGGTACACTGTCCTTCTCTATTGTAAGGAGTCAACAGTTAGAGCTGCCATCTAAATCTGAAGATCAGGAAGTAGAAATAAAAGCCTGTTATTCAGGATTATGGAGGCAACAAAATAAAGAAATAGGAGCAGGGAGTGGGGAAAGAATATATAACTTTGATTTGCAAACATTTTTCATTGTACTTGATAACTTTACCTATGATTAGCCTTCCACATGTCAAACTGACAATAATCAATGTTTTATTTAGCAAAATGAAGTAAAAAAAAATCACAACTTTATGTAGATTCCATCATCATTTTATGAAAATGGACGTATCTAGTCTCATCTGTTTGTGCACTGGAACATGATTAGAAGCCTCCCAGAGCAGTATCTTTACAGAAAATGGATTTTACACCTTAAAATTTACCCAACTTTCATTTGGAGTATATTAAAGAAGAAAGTAGCACAGGAAAGGTTGAGGAACTCACACTGGGGAAGATAACACATATAGTCCAGAGGAAACACTTATAAACTTCCCCACTAACCAAGTATCAGTTTCTAAAGTTTAGGAAGATGAGAGCCTACAATGGGACCTGCAGCTTATGGGTGCAGGCCAAGACTGTCTCCATTCATTCAACCAGTAGTGACTAACTATCTACTAGGACCGCGTAGATAGACTGAATACCATTTAGCTCCCCTGATTCTCCATAAAAATCACAGCAAGGGGTTGAAAAATAAATAAAAACAGAAGGGCACAGGGAAGAAAATGAAAAATAAGAGTCAGGTGCTGCTTGTGAAGAACAGCCTTCTATCTGGGAAGAGACCTGAAAACAAATCAGCAAGAGAGACTTTGGCATTCAGTTCTGTTTATGCTGGTATTACATGAATCTTTTACATAGAGAATGTATTCCTTGTGCTGTAAAAAAAAATTAAAAACTAACAAATTCTCAAAGGATGGTGTGTGCTCTAACAGATGTGTGCAGGGGATTTAAAAAAAAGTGTCAAGTCAGCAGTAGAGAAAGAGCAATTAATTTAGGGGAGGGTCAATCAAGGGAAAGCTTCAAAGAATGACATTTAGGCCGAGTCTTGAAGGATACAGAATAAAATTCTACCATGTATAGCTTGCCAAGCTTCAAGGTCAATGTCACAGAAGACAAATAATTGGGTCCTAAAGCTTATAAGGTTCAGTTAGTTATTCCATTACAGATATAAAATTTAACTCACTTCCACCTCACCATGCTGCTAAGAAAGATAAGACACATCAATCTACAAAATGGACAGGTCCTTTCTCTACTTGTGCCCACATTGCCTGCCCTTAGCTTATCACAGTGTGGTTTAAAATTTGTTCCTGAATTTGATATCTCAAGGTAAAGAATACTTCACTGACATAAATCGTGATAAGAGTATTTTAAGATGGGTCTGCATTTAGTTGAAAATTAAGTAACTTGGTACAAATCATGCTGAAAGGCTGAAGTGTTTCTAGTTAAAACAACTGTTAATAAAAGTACCATTGAATTGTTTTCTAAGCAAAGTAACAAGAAAATGCAGAAAGAAACCCTTGGAGACTAACCTTGAAACCATTGCTAAAATCTCTAGCAATATGACACTGTCTAGCAATGATTTAGAGCCCCCAAATTTATCATATTATGAACAAGTTAGAATTTCAAAGGCAGTAATTTCGACCTGCCCATGTTCACTGCCTTGTAATGGAATCATAGAGGAGAATGTGATGAAACAGTTCTGGTCTCCTTGAGAACAGCATGGTGGTTCTCAAACTTAGAGCATAACATAGAGGGTGTGTTAAAAAAATCAGATTGCTGGGGCGCACTCCTGGAATTCTGGATTCAGAAGGTCTGTGTAGGGGCCTGAGAATTAGCATTTCTAAAAAGTTTCCAGGTGATCCTGATGCTTGCGGGCAGAGGGACCACATTGTGCAAACCATCCAAATAGTGAATTCCATTAAAAAAAAAGTAATACATTATATATGGGCCTTAATAAGCACTCAATATAATTGCAACTGTTATAAACTCAATTTAAATGTAAGTTAAATAGTATTAATGAAACGACTCTCAACTCACTTGGAATCCATTCTGGTCACCTTCTTGGTGAAAAATTCATCAACACCTTCATCCACTCTCCCCATTAGCCCATTCTGTTCACCGTCTTGAGAGACTATACCGGCAGCGCAGACCTGCAAGACAAACAGGTGTGATGTTATTCAGCAAACACTTGTGGCCAAATTCAAGGCTCTGTGACGAGGGCCATGGGAAACACAGGAAAGGTTAAAATAAGGGCCCTTATATAATCTACTGCAGTTGACGTCAAGCGCCCAAGTCAGGAGAGAACCAAAGTGAGGAGCATGCTGTGAATGCAAGACCTGGAGGAGAATTAATGCGGGCTGGTGCATCAGAAGTTCAGACTCGACAGGCTGTGAAGAGTTGAGAAAAGACACAGAAAGGCAAGGCAGGGATATGGAAGAGGAAATGCAAGTAACAAGAACCCCCTGATACATTCTGAATGGTGAGCATCAGTGGTTTGGAGCACATGGATGGGGTTAACTGCTGAGCTGGGACTCAACAGCCATTCTTAAGCCCTCAACCCTGCTCTTTCACTTTCTTACTAGCAGGGCCCTGGTTTCTGGACGTGAATATGAATTTGTATAAACCCAACCCCACCATTCCATCTGCTGCCATGGAATTGGTAGGCATGGGAGTATGGTACAACCCTGGTCATAAACTAACAGGCAGGTTTTCTTTCAGAGGAGAAAAATGTGCTTTTTCTGAATGGTTCTGTGAGGGAGGATGTAAGGTCTGAGCTGTGGCAGCCATCTGCAGCTCTGGAGTACATGAGGGAGCAAGCCTGAGGACAAAAGGCAACATGCAAAAAGATGGAAAGCACCTGGGTGCTTGTGCTGTGCTGCTAGATAAACCAGTTCTGGCTCTTGAGACCTCCAAACTTCTTGTTTAGTGAGACAAATAATTCTCTTTATTTAAGTCCCTTTCAGTTGAGTATCTCATGACTTCCAGTTGAATGCTTTCAAACAATACAAGACCCTCTCATGAACAGCCTTGAACCCCTGTGCTAAGGAGAAGAGATTTATTTTGAGGGAGTAGGCAACAAACAATAAAATGACATGACATGACCCACCTGGATCTTAGGCAGGTAATTCTGGAGCAGCATGAAAGGTTGGAGAGGAAAGAGACTGTAGGAGGGAAACCTGTTCAGGAATAGTAGTCTAATCTGCAGGTGCGAGGGCCTAATTAAGGATTGGGGGAGTGAGAATAGGAAGAAAGGAAATGCTCAAGAAGAGGTCAAAGTTTCTAGGCTAGGTAAATGAAGCATGGTTCTAGGGAATACAGTACAAAGATGAGATTTGGGGAAGACGAGTATCATTTTAGCCAAGTGTTTGAGGCATGTGGGAAATCAAGAGGTAGGTGTCTAGCAAGCAGTTGAAAACTTGGTTCTCACAGTGACAAGCTATAATGAAACTATTTTGAATGGCTGAATGGCCAACTCATAGTTAGCTTAGAAGTTTGATGTGCTTTCTGCAAAAACATATTAAGATAGTATTACACTCAGCTAGGCTGTGGGGCATTGAAAAAGAGTGTAAGTTTTGCCCGTTCTATGGGGAATCAGGACAAATTCACATCCAGATGGGAGATCTGCTGTGTCTTGCATAAAGTGGTGGGAAAGTTACTATTTGTCATCATTGATTTGCAAGTCTCAAGTTGCCCAGGGGGGATATCTTGCTCATGGCTGCATATGCATTGTTTAAAGAACAGACCAAGCATTTGCTCTAAACAATCATCTACTTCACTTGAAAACCTCCATTATGAAAATGAACTGTGTGTTTGCGTTCAAGTTTGTGAAATACTGAAAAGGGAGCAGACAACAGATAACAAAGAACCCTATGAAACATGAATGATGAAAACAATGACAAGTCTCATCTGAATGGTGCTTTAAATTGGAGCAGGAACTTTCGAGTGAAAAAGCTGAAAAGCAAAGTTCTATAATTCAATTATGGAGAGGAAAAAAGCTCACAGAAAAACCTTTGTTTTGACTAGAAAAGATAAAGTAGTACAGGACTTTCTTGTATTATCATTTTTCCTTTTGAAGAAGATTAGAGAATAGGATTTCTATAGCTCCTTAAGTTTGTACAATGCTTGATGGTTTATATGCATTTTGCCCATTAACATCTTACCCTTATATGCAATGTTTGAACTATAAAAGAGTTTTATCCCAATTTTTGGTTAGTCACAGACCAGTGTCCTAGCGGGCAGGGGACTTCGCACATGGATCCTGAGTGTAGGGTGTGGGAGGAGGAGGGAAACTCAGGCCACGGCTCTAACGGGGTGCTTCCTTCCAGCACACCCATGCTTATCCTCAAGGGCTTCTTTCTGCTCAAGGGACTCCCCTTCGTGTTTGAGGGGAAAAAATTAAGTTTCTCCCTTTGGCCCTCTGCTTTTTTTTCCTGCTTGAGACAGAACTCACAGCTGTCTCAACAGGGTCTTTGGGGGAAAACATCAGAGAGGGAGGCCCAGCATTCAACAACGCGCTCTGCTTTAAAAATGCGCTCTGCTTTCCTGTGGAACTGACTGGCTTTGGGGGCTGGACAGCACATTATGCATCCCGAAGTCCAGCCCTGTCATTTGAGGGATAAAGAGATTAAGAGTAGAGAGGTCAAGAGAAGTCCAGTATCCCTGAGAGATCCTCAATGAAATGCGGCTTAAAATGCATCTGTTAAAGCAGGAAGCAGGAGGTGGCACTGGCCTGTAAGAACAGCAGCAGAAAATTTGAGGACTAAGATAAAATGTAGCTCGTTCAAAACAGTTCAAGGTCAAGCACATGTGCTGCTTTAGCTCATTTTCTAGCAAAAGGAAGGCAAAAGGGCGGGCCACAGTGGCTCAGCAGGCAGAGTTCTTGCCTGCCATGTCGGAGACCCAGGTTCGGTTCCCGGTGCCTGCCCATGTTAAAAAAAAAAAGAACGAAGGGAAAGGATACATAGACATCAGAAATTCTCACAATGCCACTTGATTTTGGTCAACCCATCAAAGAGAATAAATTTCAGACTGCAAAGCACAGAGTGGCCCTTTAAAGGGAGAACAGAAACCTCAGGGATAGCAAGAGTCCTGAGCTGGCAAGAACCAGCTCAGAGAAAGGCTTTGCAAATAAAACCAGGAACCGCTGGTGGTGATACTTGAGAAGTCTAAAGGAGGGAGAATTTGTACCTATGGTGTATAAGTAAAGTGAAAAGGATAATTTCTGAATGCTCGGAAGATAAGCCAATGATTGTGAGGACTACAGACATCTGAGACCATCCACCGCTTTCCCTTTGCCAGGATTATCAGGAGGGATACGTGGGGAAAGAGAGTAGGCAGTGCACCTGGACTCTGACAAGGCGTCTGCCAAATCTCTCCTGATGGCTTTGTGGGCCGGATGGAGAGATGTGGGTGGGAGGTAAAGACAACAAGGGACATTAGTAAATCTTTGAACAAACATACCCAAGGAGCGCTAATTAGCGAGCTGGATAATCACAGAATCTTATATGCATATATTAGACAGGAAGAAATGGAAAATTGATGAGCTAAGTCATCAAGTCAAGAAATAAGAAACCAAAGAAAATAAAGGAAATATAATAAGGAGAAGAGAAAAATTAAGGAACTTTAAGAAGACTAATAATACTAAAAACTGACTTTTTGAAAAAGACATAAAATCGACACTCTCATGAGACTGATTAAGAGGAAAAGGCATTAAAAATATACTCGAAATATCTTCAAAAGTGGGACAGAGCTATCGATGCAGGTTAGAGGCTCCTAAAAGAATTCTTTAAATGACTAAAAGAACAATTAGATTAAATGGACAATTTCTGAGGAAAATATAAATTAACAAAATGGTCTCAAGAAGAATTAGGGGGTAGGCCACGGTGGCTCAGCAGGCAAGAATGCTTGCCTGCCAGGCCAGAGGACCCAGGTTCGATTTCCGGTGCCTGCCCACGTTAAAAAAAAAAAGAAGAAGAAGAAGAATTAGGTAGCCTGAATAGATCTATAACAAAAGAAATTAAATCCCTAGTGAAAAAAAAAAATCTATATATATGCTTCATCTGCACATAGCACACAAATAATAACCAGGGCAAGCTGAGGAAGAGACAATGTAGACTATATGCAAATTATTCCAGAGAAGGGGAAAGGAGAGAAAGGGTCTCAACTAATTTTATGAAGCTAGAATAATGTTGCTATGCAAACTAGACAGGCTAGACAAGAAAAAGAAAAATTACAGGTCTTTCATTTATGTACTTAGATGCAAAAATCCTAATAAAATATTAGCAAATGAAGGCTGGCAGTATATTAAAGGAAAACCATCACACTCAAGAATGGCACAACATTCGAAAAATCTATTAATGTGACTCACTACAACAGCAGACTAAGAGGAAAAATATGATCAATTACAACAAATACCGAAAAAAAAATTAAACAACCATTCTTTGGGGAAAAAAATTAGGATAGAAGGAAACCTCAATTGCCATGTCTACCCAGTATCTACTCTCTCGTTTACTCAGGAACAAAACCCCGATTTTATCTGGGGTATCAATGTGATCTACCGAAGAACTTATCTTTCCAGACTTCCTTGGAGCTGAGGACAGAAATATGATCCAGTTCTGGTCAGTGAGATGTAAGTGGAAGTGTGCTACAGACTTCTGGGTAAGTTTTGATTTTCTGATACACAAACTCTGTTTCCTCCTTTCCTTTCTTGTCTGAAAGATGCCTTTAAAAGCAGAAGATTTATAGGTCTTCCCTGACAGTTATACCAACAAGTTAGCTGGATGATATGGCCATTAAAAAAGCAAATGCGATTTGTGATGGAATAAACAGAAGTACAGTATTTCGGAGGAAGGAGGTGATATTTCCTATGTAAATACTCTGTTTTGTTTGGAGTGCCACACTGTAAATTTTTTTTTGGGGGGGGGCATGGTCCAGGAATCAAACCCAGGTCTCCCACATGGCAAGGCAGGCATTCTAGCCACTGAACTACCCGTGCACCCTTACATTGTAATTTATTCAAAACTAAATAACAAGAATGTCAAACGGATTTCAGACACTATCATATGAGGAACATCCAAAAAGCTGAGCACATTTAGATTGGCGAAGGAATGACTCAGCCCACAAATATTTAAAAGAAGAGACTTGAAGAACAGGAGCTGCCCCGCCCTACCCCTACCACACACACACACCCCCAGAACACATGAATAAGAAGCTAAGTTGAAACTATAAAGGCAGGTTTTAGCAATAGAGCTATTAGAATATGGTTGATCCAGAGAAAGAGCTCAATATATACAGGCTGGCCAACTGGTGGCTGTGTAGGGACTTGAAAGCACTTGATAAGAGATCAGAACAGATGACTTCAAAGTCCCTTCCAGCCTTGTGATACTGCTATTGAAACCATGTAGGAGAAAAATATATTACCCTGGATTTAGCTGATTTTAATTAAAGTTGGTTTGTTTCATCCCGCGGTTATGAAGTATAGGGCCATTGCAAATCTGTTAACCCTGACATATCATGCCCAGGGAAGGCGATATTATAGAAATGGAGAGCATGAGCATGGGCAAATCAGTTACCTGACTTGGGCTTCACATTCTCTTGTATAATAAGTAGATAAATTTTAGAATGTCTTCTGCCAGTAGATGATGCTAGCTAGTGGCAGAATCATTACGAGAAGCCGGAAGAGCTCCTAAGTCCCAGTCCAGTGTTCTTTCCACTGTTATAGGTAGATTTAAAAGGTTTTTTCTTTAGGGAATACTTTTCACCTATAGTTGTGACAGTTGATAAAGAAGGGCCTGCTAACTGCAGTGGAAGGGGACAGAGCCTCGGCGGCACTCCCCCATCCCTGCTGGGTGTCATGGGTGGAATGAGTCCCCCAGGCTCTCTTGCCATGAGGTGGCCACACTGGCTGGGTTCTGCCTAATGGTAGCTGAACGAATGCAACGTCCATCACTTCCAGGCCTGGCCTATGAAACCTCGTGTGTGTGTGAACCTTAGTGGCTTACAATGCTCCATTTGAATGGACAGGACTCCAAAGATCAAGGGCAGAGTGGGGGCTGGGGGTGGAGATGGTGTAGAACTACAAGAGGAAGAGCCTGGGTCCCTCATGGCCACCGAAGGGTCCCCTGATCAGAACTACCCACAGTGGACAATGATGTGAGCATGAGATAAACTGAAATATCAGGCACTTAACAAATAAATGTTGGCCCCATTTGGCAGCTAGTGTGATCCTAACTCATACACTGCCCTGTTTTTTCCCTTCCCCTCTGCGGTGCCCTTTCATAGGTGTGTGGGCATATTCTGGTACCTTCAATCATGGCATTTCCACTCTCATTTACCCTTGTGGAGCTCTTTTCCCCAAGCAAAGAATTTCTGAAAGTCACTTCAATTAAGGAAATAAGTATTTTTTTAATTACTAAATTTTATAAAGTTAGTTGACTTGCTCCTTAATAAACTTGGGTGAGAATCCCCCAAATTAGGGATGGTAGCTAAAAGTGGTATTGGATAAGTTTCCAGGTACTTTATTTTTTTTTCTTCCTCCTCCATTTTAGTTTGTGGGAGGGGGAATAGGGAACAAAGGCAAAAGTAAATATGACATTAGAACAGTAAATATACCTAGTGATGAGAGCTGTAACACGCTCAGCATTGGGCCTGGGGGATGCAGGGCCTCCATGGAGGGCTGCTCAGGCTGCATACTGGGGACTCTGCGTATGAGACAATGACCCTCCCTGGAGTGGTGCAATGGCAGCCACATAAGGGCAAAGAGGTAAAGACAGAGAGGGCTGCCTAGAGAAAGTCTTACCTCAGATGTGATCTGAAAGACTAGTAGGAATTGGCACAGGAAGTGGCCAACTGGGGAGTGGGAGGCAATGAGAAGGTGCAGCACTGGAGGACAGAAACACAGACGGGAGGGCTGGATGGTATGAAATGTGGCCAAGGAAGACAGTGGGAAGAACAGACTGGGAAGCTGGTATCCAGGATCATACTCAGATTTCCAGCTGTCAACTGGCCATGCCCCATTAAAGGCAGGGGATATAAAAGGAAGGGCAGGTTTAGAGGGAAAGACAGGCTGTTTTGAGTTTGCTGAGCTTGAGGTACTCTGGGGCATTCAAGTAGAGATGGCCAAGAGGCAAGTGGCTATATGAATCTGGAGTTGAGCAGAGAGAGCTGGGCTGGAGGTAAGAATCAAGAGCCAAAAACATAAAGATCGACACCATGGGTTTAGATGCGATCACTAAGACAGCAGATAAAACACTTAAAAGCCAGGCAGAGGAAAGCTGAAAAGGTATAACTAAAGAAGCAAGTAAAAAAAAGAAGAGTGACAACTCAGAGACCCAAGGGAAACACCTCTCGGGAAGGATGAAGTTATTGTTGCCAAATAACTGCTGAGATATCAAATAAGATGATGTGAAAAGTGTTCACTAGATTAGATCAGGGGTAGATAGGTCTGGAATGAACATTTTGGTGGACTGTAGAGTGATAGGAAGGTGAGGAAAAGAGTATGCAAAGATAAACTTTTTCAAGAAGTCTGGTTGTAAAGGACTGAAAAGACATTAACTGGAGGGAGGCATGGGGTAAATTGTATTAAGTCTCATTAGGAAATAGAATTCAATCTTCTCTATAGTAGAAAGAGTAGGATGCTGAGAGTCACGCAGCTGGTCCTCCCAATTACAGCTTCTTCTCCACCACCTCAGTTTCTAGGCTATCAAAAGCAGAGATACCACAGCAAGAGGATACAGTATGGAGGTGTGTGTATGTGTGTGTTTATGTGTACACTCCAAAATCAAATGCAAACAACCGTTAATTACAATAAATTATTTGGTCCTTTTCTCATATATTTTTACCCAGATACTGTAAAATGCTACAGACGAAGGCTGTTTATTTCCACCCACAGGCCTGATGCTTTTTTCAGGACTTCCAAGGGCAGCTCAGTTTTGAAGAATTGAAAACTTTATAGTCCTGTCTTCTCCAAAATGGTTGAGCACTAAAGTTGAGATATTCACATGAAGCTCACCCTGAGAGGTTCTATTTCCCTTAAAGACAAGCTTTCATGTTTTGTACAATGTATTTTAACAAGACTCATCAGCTTTCCACTAAAAGGGTAAGGGAGAGATGGGGCCTGTGCAGACCACCTACCGCTGCCTGGGTGGGTTGCTGCTTCTTATTCCGCTTTGGCCTTAACTTGGTAAAGTGCTCCAGCTTCTTCCCTTCTTCAGAGGGCAATTCAGAGATGAAACCTGAGCTCCGCTTCTCTTGTCTGATGGATGGGAAAGGCGGGTCTTCGATGTGAATCGGCACTTCTTCCAGTGCTTTATCCAGATCAAACTCCATTTCTAAAATAAGACAAAGCACCAAAATGTATCATAGAGAAAATGATAAAAAGAACAAATTCTCAAAAATAGCTTTAAGTCTAAACAGAATAGAAACCATCCATTTACAAATCACATGACTCAAGATGTACCTATCAGCAAAATAGAGCATCTCAAGGAAACATCACAGAAGTGGTGTCATCTCCATGGCTCAGCTGAAGGTCCTTGCTGAAGGATGCTGCATAGTTACAAGAAGATGATTGGTATTTAATACTCACCAAAGGCCCTGGAGACAGGCCGTAGCATTCGACTATGAATACTCTTCCTTTTGGATTTAGGAGTCATCTAGCAATAAAATAAAGCAAGCATTTAGAGAAATAATCACAAAAAGCTCGGCTTTCAAACTTCAGAACCCTTCTGGATAGACTGCTTTAAATATGGGACTTTCACTTTAAAGGATAGCTTGGTCACAACTGATAGCCTTATGGAGAAGACTGACACAATACATTTCCAAATGCTTACAATTTTCTCAGCTGATACAGCACTCCTCTCATTTACTTTCCTACCCCTGTCAGTAAAAGTCTATTTATATAGCTGAAAGGAATAATGAATGATATATAACTTAACTTTAAGCTGTACATGAAGATGTTAAAATGGATATAAAGATCGAAAGATATTAAAAATCAGTCAGTAAAAGTTATTCACTGCTTGTTGTCACAGCAGCATTGAACTCTTACTATGTCACTTCAACAACTTAAGCCACTAACTTTTTTGTTTCACGTTTCTGCCACCAAGATTCTAATTTTTACATTATAGGCAAAGATTAATTGGGGAAAGTTGTCATGATTCAAAAATCTGTATCTACTGTCCCTTCTAGGTAACATGTTACAGATTCTGTTAGTCCTTAGAAAATGAGACCAATCCCCACACCATGGCCAAAGTTTCCAAAGAGTATATTCCCAGCTTTGGTGTCAATCGTTGATTACAGAGCCAATGCTAAGAAAAATGTCATCTTCTCCCTCAAGAAGGTCACCTAAATGTCAAAGCTGGAGGGAAGCCGGGTCATCACCTCCACAAATTAAACTCGAAGGAGAAAGCCAAGCCATGGAGATAAGCAAACATTCAAGCCATCAGTAGGAGAGCTCCAGGGATAGAGCCAATTATGAAGGCTAGCCCAGCCTCCCTCCTACCACACAACTGGTTATCAATACAGATGTAAGTTAGGGATGTTTTAACTGGTTTTATAGCTACTAGCAACTGGTATTTGTGTAACTTAAGAGAAAACAACTGAGGAACTTAGTTTGTAGACTTTCATTTCATTTAATAGGTTGTCAGTTAAGGCTTTCTCAAAAAATTCACACGGTAAAAAAACTTCCTTTGGTTGAAAGAATAAATTGGTTCACATTGAACTTTAAGGCACACAACTTCACACTTTTGACAACACTGCCCATTTCAATAATAACGTTTTTTTCCTATTATTTATTGTTGGGAGAAAAAGAAGAGGAAAAATAATGAGCCACTGTATTTAAATCCAGACAGCTCTGCCTGAAATGTACTTGTTCATTTGGTTCTTCGAGGTTTTATTAAAAGCAGACAATCAGAGAAATGTGTTATAAAGTAACAGGCTTTGCAGTTTCTATAAAAACAGTTCACTGCAACTGGAAAGGAATCCAGTTTCAATGCAGTTCTCCCCAAAATTGGCCTTTAGTTGTCTAGAGAAGTGAGTGGACTGATTGGTCTATTTATAAGAGAAGACTCTGAAAATAATTAATTCTCAGGAGAAACAATCAAAATACAAGCTGTGTTTAGTCTTGAAGTAACCTGGAATATAATTTCCAAACATTTCATTGATAGTTGCAAATATATACAAAGAAGTTCAAATAATGCATAGAATAAAGACCTCTTCCATTTTTCTTCCCTCTGTGACTCAACTAGATTTTATGGAAAGGGTGTTCATGGGCAAAAAAATAATCTGGCTCAAGTTTCTTTATCGTAAAGCCTTTATAATATATATGCCAAATGCACATAAAACATGTAACACATATATTATATGTATATATGATTATATTCACTTTATAAAGTGTGTGTGTGTACATATATATCTTCCATTGATAGAAAGAGACCAAAACCCATCTAAAATAAGTCATTCAGTTAAACCTAATTTTAAGAGATATATTGAGAAACCTATGAAATCATCAGGAATTTCTGATGGTTGATATCAATCAATGGGTAAATTAGTTTGGTTTTCTTGGTCCATCTTCCTAATGCCTCAGAGCCTAGTATACAAAGTTTGATTATCCCAACCACCCCCCCAAAAAAATATGCATTTGAAAGTATTTTGCTGCTTTTCTTTACTTATCATGCTCTTTAAGAGCACAAATAAAGTCTAATTGTAGTTTCCAAAACACTCTTTCACTTAATTTGACATTATCTGTTAGTTCTGAAGTTTTGTTTGGACAAGGCCAATGGCCTTTGCTATAATACCCAGGACTTGCTATCAGGCTAGTTTTCACAATGCAGCCCAGTTTCATACATATCTCTTGATCAATAAATTGTTTTACCATCTATTTTCTAGGGGATTTACGTATAATAGAGAGGAAAATAAAAATAATCTTACTTCTCTCATATTTTCCTTTGGATTTTTTTTTCCCTTAATAGTTTTACAGAAAATACTGACTTGCTCAATCTTACTGGCTTACTTCTATGATCCCATTACCTATAATTCCAAAGTAAGAGAAAATGTAAGACTCAACTTTATCATTATCCACCTAAGTGTATATTTAGGAAAAAATATTCAATGCTTCCCTAAAGATTTGATGTATTCGCACTTCCCCGCCCTTTGTTAGTCACATTGCATCCTGAAAAAGATTTCGACTTTACCTTCTTCTTTAGAACTGCTAACTCTCTTCTCCTTTTTGTATCAAAGTGAAAGGGTTAAATTTCTCAAATTGCTTCTTTGTCCTCCTTTTCATTCCCTGGGCATTTATCAGTACATAAATACTTTCTGAGTCAGGGAAATCACGAGGTCCTATCAGATGAATGGGGTCAACAACAAAAACTGCAGATCTGCACACTCCAAATGGACCTTCTATAAATCAATTCATACTTACACACCACCAACCATTACTTTAAGCCTAGATAAAATTATCTATCTTTAAAAATGCATTTTGGGAGTAATAAGGAATTTTCAATCTTCACACCCTCAAGAAATCTAAAGAAGAATGTGTTAAACCTGTATTTTCAACTATAATTTCAGAAGGTAAACCCTAAACACAGAGTTCTTTCTCATCTAAATATCACAAGGCATCGATAAATCTCCACCATGGCAGATAGTATGAGCAAAATGCCATGGTTCTATTCTCTAAGATTAAAAATCCAAAAGCAATGTCAATGTCTACATTACTTTGAAATCTTATTGATTTTATTCAATTTTTACAATGGGTTAAAATTATTCTGCCTCTAGCTAGAAGAAAAAATGAAAAATTGTAGAACTGTAACTCATACCAAACTTTTAAATCTAAAAAGTGACATAAAAAATAATTATTTTGCATCTAGGGCAATAGAGAAATGTCCACTTTTACCACAAGTTAAAAACTAATGTTGAGACCTTAGACACAGCACAGTATCACTTTCGCTGTCAACTTACTTTTTTTTTTTTTTGGCATAGGCAGGTTCCAGGAATCGAACCCAGGTCTCCGGCATGGCAGGTGAGAATTTTGCCAATGAGCCATCACTGCCCACTCTAAACCTACTTTTAATATCTAGTTCCTAGACACACTAATTTTAAACAAGGGTTAAGTTGCTTCTATCCCCAGAAAAACTGAATGGGGCAGTTCTTCTTTTGTTTTATCAAATTTGTACAATGAATAACAAACAAATCATTTCATTCTAAGCTCAAGAATCCATAATGATTTTTTCTTCCAAAGGTTTTTTAAAAAAAAACACTATTACTTGAGAAGCAGATTAGTAAAATGTCTCAATTACAAGAAGTGAATCATGATGACGAATTTTTATAACCTAGGATTGGGTCCAAAACAAGGAATACGACAAGAATCAGAAAACAAAACAAAACCAAAAAACCCTGAAGTTGAAGTAATCATGTTACATTTTGGGATGGGCATTTCCCTCTCTTGAACGTTTGTACCGTCTTCACCAGCACTCTGCTTGTTTTCAGACACATAGCTGGGGATATTTTAAATTCATTAGCTGTTCTGCTAGCTGAACCATCTTATAAAATACATCTCGTCTCTAAATTGCTGCCTATTTCATTCAGGAACTGCAGATGGGTGGTGAACCTATGGTCTCCTGGGAGACCAGCCAGTCAGCACAGAAGCAAATGGAGCCCGAGAATGTAAACTAGACCAGACAGAAACTGCAGAGCCACCAAAAAATACTTACACTTGTACAGCAGAGAGTCTCCATGCAGCAAAAAGAAAGGAAAAAAAATATGAATGGAAGAGGGAAAAAGCAACAGCATTACTAGAAAAGGGGAGAGAGAGAGAGACACCATTCATAAACAAAGAAACAGAAAAGCTTTAAAATACATAAAAAGGCTTCACGGCAAAGGAGTAAGGCAGGAATAAGGTCAAAATATTACTGGCTTAAGGCATCTGCCCTAGCTTTTTGTAAGCAGAAGCACAATTAAAGCTTGAAAAAAAATTGCACAAACTCGTACATTCAGAAATTATCACTTTCGCTAAGTGTGCGCCAAGCGCCATCTACCCAGCCCACAAGGCATTAACCCCACCACAGGGAGCGGAGATGTCAACAGCTGCAAAGGCACACGGTAGACATAGCACTGGATGGATATTAGAAAACCACATGCAGGACACAGCTTTTGAGCCACAGGGCTAACCCCAGTCATTAGGGGGTAAACGTATGCATAGACACATACACACAACCATTCTTGAGGGCCTTTTACACCATTTTATGTTTCCCAGCACATTTTAGGATTCGCATCTTTTTTTTTCCATCACATACTTGTGCATTCATCACCATGATCATTTTTTTGAATATTTGCATCTCTCCAGCAAAAGAAAGAAAAAAGAAAAAAGAAAAAACTCATACATGCCATACCCCTTAATCCTCTCCCTCTCATTCACCACTAGTATTTCAAGCTACTCAAATGATTTTAACCTTTGAACTCTCTCTCCCCTTCAGTCATCAAAGCTTTTCAGGAAGGATGTGATACCAGAACTGAGCGATTACCTACCCACAGCATTCCTTGGTGGGGATTTAAGTCACCTTGTTCATGTTAGTGGCATTTACATTTCACATTAAACCTCCACTTAAATAATATTTAAAACCTCATTAACAGCTATTAGGGCATCCTCTTATTATTCTGAAAATTGATAAAAGAAAATAATTTTAAAAAGCACCCAAACCAAAAAGTTCAGTTGTAGAATGTGAGGTTGTGTAAAAGCACTGTGTGTGTGTGTGTGTGTGTGTTGAAGGATCTTTTCCAAATCTGCTGCAAACACACTTAAGGATGAACACTGATTCCAACTACATGGGGTTGACATTGTTTTCTCAAGTTCCCTATTTTTTTTCTTTGAACAAAATGAATGCTTCACAAATTTGCGTGTCATCGTTGCGCAGGGGCCATGCTAATCTCTGTATCGTTCAAGTTCAGTAAATGTGCTGCCGAAGAGAGCACGCAGGTTCCGTATTTTTAGGTGTCAATTTTTCTCAACATAAAACGGTATGAAAATCTGGGGCTCCTTGATTGGTGGATGCTGCTACAGTAAGTGGTCTGGGTCCCTTCAAAGGACGGACAGCCCATGAATAAAAGGCATCTCCCACCACCACCACCACATCACTACCATTAGCATCATCAACAGTATTTGCTTATTAGAAAGGCTTCTACCGGCAACGTTCTAAAAACATCTCAACCACTAGGCTTCTAATTTCATACTCTATTAGGCAATTTTCTCCAAATATAGCTTATTTTTATGACACATTCAATTAGTGTAAAAATCTTGCTGAGCAAAAAGAAAAAAGATAAACATGTATTTCCAAGTAATGTGAATTTCCCAAAGTAAGGACTCTAAGACTCCTGGCCCTTGTCTTAACCCATATCCCCTCCAAACCTTCCTTAAAGGTATGATTATACATAATAATGTATTTATATATATATATATAAGACGGAGAGTTATAGCTGAGGGTTAAACCCCATAGATAGTTCCAGAGTTTCTTCTCTTTACTGAAAGATTAACAAGACAAGTACTTCTGTCTCTATTTATCCACTTAAATATCATTATAAGCAAAGGTGAGAAGAAAAGTCTTTCAATAGTTCAACTGCTAAAATGACAGGCAAGCAGAAAATGTTCCTATGGAGTGGGAAAACAAGGCAATGGACAATTCAGCTTTTAACTTTTCAATGGACTGAAGAGCCTTAGTCCTTCTGCACACATTTTGGAACTCATTTAGGCAACACTGACTTCAGCATCACCCCATGAGGATGCGGGAAGAGTGGGGCTGAAGCAAGGCCATCCTTGTGAATGAAACCACCCCATGAACCCACTGCTCTCCCCACTTTGGGATATTATAGACTCGTTTGAAAAAGAAAATTAGTGTTATACCATCATTTCCTAAAAGGGGATTTAGGCACAAAGATAAAATGGGAAAGATGTAATTTCATTATAAAGGAAAGATATAAAGGATAGCTTCAAATTAGATAAATTTATTTTCCTGAAAGTTTTCGTGACAATGGTTGTCCTTTTTCTCATTTCATCTTACACTGATGAAAAATTTTTTCTCATGGATCCTAGTGGTTCGTGGACTGGTGAATGCCTCTTTAGCCAATAAATTTTTTGAATATGGACATCTAATTCTTCACTCCAACTATTTATTCTGAAAAGTCTACAAACTTATAAGAAAAAATGCAAGAGTAGTATAATAAATACCAATGTACTCTTCACTTCACTTAGATTCATCAGTTAACATTTTGTACATTTATTTCCTTTATATTCTCCCTTTCTCACACACACACACACACACACACACACACAACTTCATTTTTGCTGGAACCATTTAAAAGCTGCTGATATCTTTAAAAAAAAAAAGTTGCTGACATCTTGATACTTCACCCTTAAATATTTCTGCGTGAATATCCTAAAAATTATGTTCAGCTACGTAATCATACACAATATCATCTCATACACAGACTACAATCCATACTCAAATTTCCCCAATTATCCCTCTAATGATTTATGACACTCCTTCCCCTCATTTCAGATCCAGGAAATAATCTGATCTAATAAGTCATTATATTTGGTAATGTCTCTTTAGTCTCCTTTTCTCTAGCACAGTGTCCCACCCACCACCACCCCTAACTTTCTTTACCATAATATTGACTTCCTTGACGAATTCAGGCCAATTGTTTCATAGACTCCTACATGTCAGATTTGTCCACTTCCTCATAACTAGATTCAGGTGAAACATTTTTAGCACGAACTTGGTGATGTTGGGACCTACTGATTGAATCACATCAGCTGGCACATGATGTCAGGTGGTTCTACTACCAGTTTGATCACTTGTGTAAGTCGTAACCTTCCTATTTCTCCATGATAAAGGCATCTTCTCCCTCAGTAATTGATAATAACTCTCTAAGGAGATTCTTTTAGTCCATGTGGAGTAACCCATTTTTTGCAACCACTGACAATCCCTGCCTCATAATGAATATACCAGGAGTTGCACAAGTGTAATTTTCTATATAGACCATTATTGCTACACTTATTAGCTGCCATTCCTTTGTAAAGAACTTTTCCTTTGTCAAGACTCTTCATATCCTCCTCTCTCTTTATCTATTTTTTTGAATACTACAATGGATTCATAGATTTTTCATTTTATTTTATTAAACGAGCATATCATAAACTATTACTGTAGTACTTTTGGTGTCAGTTTCACTGAGGAAGCTGTTTCAGTGTGGCTTTCATATCCTATGAAATTATTACCCCATTGGATATTGAGCCAATCCTTGTTTTATGATACAGGATGCCCTATGCTTAACCTGGGCTTTTCTGTGCACCTATTTTTAAAATGGATGTGGTATTCATTTACAAATAAAATTAAATATTTTATAATTTTAAAATTATATATATATGATTTTATATTATATATAATACATTATAAATATGATTTAAATTAATATAAATATTTAATTCATTAGGGATGAATTTAATGAACTAGATTTTTAAAAAAATAAATGAACCTAATGAACTAGATTTATTAAAAAATAAATATTTCCTCCTAGAGTTTTAGGTGAGTTGGCGCTCAAGGGGAATGAAAACAGTGATTCTTAATTGATATGTCCCCTCAAACATCTAACTGAAGAGTATTATCACATGTACTTTAAAAAGCAATTTCTTATGCATTTCCACTTTTAAAATCTGAAATCATCACTGAGAAAAAGAGAAGACTAATCCCTCCTATGGTGAGGGAGGCATGGCATGAGTATTCCCTTTAAAAATTTAGGAAGAGTAGGCAAGCAGAAGCCATTAGTCAGAAAGCTGCAATAAATCAATGGATAAAGGGGGAAAAGATTTAGTGATGTGCCACATTTCCTGCTGAACGCAACATTAAATCCAGCTATTCACATTACACTCATTAACTTTTATATCTAGAGTCTCGTTTCATATAAAAGTTAAAATGGCACTATGATGTTAAAAACATTCAGGGAGTAGCAGAAGACAGGCTATGGTGAAGATTACAGTGGAGTACAATATTGAAATTAAAATGGTTCATTTCTTTATTTTCGAGAACTGCACAATTTTTTTTAATACAAGAAAATTAAATCTTCATCTTCCTATCTTTGACATGTTTTCCTCCAGAAAATAGTAAACGGTTCATTTTTTGTTCGTTTTAACTCATCTGCTAGAGGCTGATGGCAAAGTGAAATTTCACACTTGAATGTTCTCTTTAAAGAATGAATACAATTTAATACATTTTTTCTAAGCATGGGGTCAAGAATGAAACTACTTGGTATCAATTTTAGCAAGGATCTTACCATGAGAGCATGGTACAGAGAAGCTTGAGGATTATTAATACATGGTCAGGTATGCACTACTGTAGCATTATAATAACAAAGTGAGAAAACTCGGTAAGTACTTTATGGTGCTACTAAACCCAATGTTACTCTAATAGTCATAAAAATTTGAATGCCATTTTAAAATCTTCTTTACTGCAAACAACTGGGAAAAACTCCTCCCAGAGTATTTATACTTAGATAATAATATAAATATCTGGGTGTTATATCTGAGAGAGATCTTTTAGGTCCATATCTTTGGAAAATTCATATTACAATAGAAGGCAAGAATGGGAGAGATAGGAAAAGATTTAAACAATCTCCTCCATAACGGATATCAAGACGTATAATCAAAACAAGCCACAGATGCGTAGCATAGCACATTTGATCTGCCCATAGAATATTAAGTTCTATACATACAAAAATTAATAGTTAACAACAACCACAAAAAGCCAGATTAAATCACAATAATTTGCCTTGCTACTTTTAAAAACATTAGTCAGATAAATGCCAGTGGTACCAGGTAAAAAGGATGGATTTGGGGCCTGATGACTGAGTGAGGATTCTGGTTGGAGGGTGCAATAATCAACCAGAAATCAGGTGATCTGGTTCTTGGTGATTTAAAATCACAAAGGAAATGACTCAAATCTCAAGTATCAAGAGTTGTCTGAATTATACTGTAAAATATTTTTATATTTTAAAATATAAATTAAAATATTTAATTTTATTTACAAGCTAGTCTGAATTATATTCTAAAACCCCTTTATCTTAACTGTATACCTTCAAATAGATCTACAGGTAAAGATGGCTTACCACCAAAACTATTTAAAACTTGATGTGACTTGGAAGCCGTGATCTCTGTCAAACTGTTCGGTTTCATTAACTCTTTTTATTTTCCTTGACTGATTCTCCAGTGAGATTCTCCAAAAAGAATGGATTCTCGAGACATCTCTTTCAAAATCACAGGCCCATTATTTCAACAGTTATTTGATCAGAACTTTAGATCATCAATCTTATTGATATATTTTCACCTATAAGGAAACACATTGTTTGCCACTTACGATTTTTCACTGGCTTTGATCTTGTTTTAAGATGTTAACTGCTTGGTAAAAGTGAACATTGTAGTGAAAAGTTGGATAATTGTTTTCCCTATTTTGATAACAAAACAAGAATGGTTTTCAGAGTATATGGGCACAGCCTCTGTCCATTGTTCTTACTTAATATTAACCATAACAAACGCCATACAACTATCTTTCACTGACATTCTCCAACTTTTAAAGTCTCAACATGAAATAACTGCAACCACCAGTACTCAACTAAAAGCATCACAGAGGCTTTGCTATAAGCACAACAGAGGATGTTCTGAAAACTTTTTCAGGACAAAGCCATTTGGCCATGGGTATGGTGTTTTGGGATTTCAACTGCATACTTGCTCAAGGGCTGAAGTGGATCTGAAGCTGTTTCCTGAGGAAAATCCTGGCTTGGCTTGCTGGTACAAATCTTACAGCTCAGCTCTGGTTGGGTGGCATTTTATCAAGGCCAGAGAAATGAATATACACCTCAGCTTTTATAATCAGAAGTTAAGTCTGCAACTTCCAAGCTTAAAATTCCATCCTTAACCAGCCCATAAAAGAGTCATACTGTCTTAGCATGGGGCTTGATCCTGAAGTTTGCTCTAACTTCCTCATTTTCCCCTTAACTCTGTTGACTCCACCTTGCCTTTTAATCTCTATTTTATACATTACTCAGTTTGCCACCTGTGCCAGTTTGAAGCTATTATGTACCCCCGAAAAGGCATGTCCTTTAACCCTCATTTAGTGTTGCTGAGTGGGATCTTTTTTGATTGTTTCCATGGAGATATGGCCCACCCAATTACGGGTGGTAACTTTTGATTAAATGGTTTCCATGGAGATGTGTCCCTACCCATTCAAGGTGGGGTTGCATACTGGAGGAGGCTTTTAAGAGTGAACTATTTTGGAAAAAAAACAAAACTATTTTTGACAGAGCCAACAGAATAGACAGAGCCCCAGAGAAGCAGTTGAAGAGGCCTAGAGAGAAAGCTAGCAGGTGTTGCCACGTGCTGAGAGAGAAACCCCAAATGTCATCAGCCTCCTTGAGCCAAGACATGTTTCCATGGATGCCTTAATTTAGATATTTTCCCAGCCTTGCCTTAATTTGGATATTTTCATGGCCTTAGAACTGTAATTTGCTACTTACTAGATTCCCCTTTTTGAAAGGCAATTCCAGTTCCAGTATATTGCATTCTGGCAGTTTTTGCAAATCAGAACACTATCTGAAATAGTTTCTCAAAGAAGGCAGTGCATATATAAATTCAACAAATAAATATATGGAAGGTTACATAATACAGACTAGAACACATAAAAGAAATTCCTTAGTTACATGTAAAGCAAGAAAGAAATTTTTTTTGGCCTAGTTTCCAAGTTTGTAAGGATGGTTTTCAGTGTAAAAGTCAGTATGAGTTTCTTCTGCATACACATCAAAGGCCAAATCTATGTTATATTTTTATTTTGAATTTGTTAAGGAATAGACTTATGATAGATATTTAGCCTCAGCCCTGAGAGATGTGTGATCCAAAGTATTAAATTCCAACAGTGAGAGTGGTTTCCTGTGGCACATTTAAGGAAACTGAAAATATGGATAGCCCAATTTAACTGTCTAAATTTCCACATTTCAGATAAAGAATGAGGATTTATTCCCCCTGTCCCCAATCAATGTTTTAAAACTATAACTGGTATAAAGACTGAATCATTGAGTTTATCTGATCCAACCTACTTTTTACATAGATGATCAAAAACATGAGGCAAACTTCTACACTTGGTTTCTTTCCCCACCCCATCTACGTTTTAGGTCACTTTTTATTTTTTTACATTTTTTTAAATTGGAGAAGCTGTGAGTTTGCAGAAGAAGCCTGCACCAGTACGGCGTTCCCATATCCCAATTATTAATACCTTACATTAGTATGAATAGTCAATTGTTTTTCATTCCCAAATTTCAATTCAAGTAATTCTACCCCACTCATTCCCTCTAGTGAGGCTTTACTTTCAGAGACTATTTGGTTAAACCTTACCTCAGATTCTATCAGGCAAGAAAGAAGACTATCCAGCAGAAAGTCAGGGAAGGTGGCAGTGCCCGAGTAACCGGGACATGATCTGGAATGACCATATTTGTCTTCATATGAGCAGCTTCCAGAGGCAGAGAGCCCTCTACCACGGA
>PVIY010013317.1:0-59508 GCA_004026745.1 Myrmecophaga tridactyla | reverse complement strand
ACTCTTCAAAAAGTGGTTACAGGATAGATCCCAGAGTTTGTCATGGGCTGCCATATGATCCTTTCATATTTTTCCTTCTAGCTACTCCAGAATATATGAAGCTGGAGGGCTTAAATACTTTTTTATCATCACAATCAACTTTTTTTTCCTTTTTTTTGGTGAACAATAACATATATACAAAGAAGCTATAAATTTCCAAGCACAGCACCACAATTAGTTGTAGAACATATTTCAGACTTTGACATGGGCTACAATTTCACAATTTTAGGTTTTTACTTCTAGCTGCTCTAAAATACTGGAGACTAAAAGAGATATCCATTTAATGATTCAGCATTCATATTCATTTCTTAAATCCTATCTTCTATGTATAATTCCACCATTATATTTCCATACCTCTTATACCTCTCATTAGGGTTGTTTGGGCTATAGCAATTCTAAATTTCTCATATCGGAAGGGTCTGTCACTGATATGGGGTAGGGAGATTCAACTATCTGATGTTCTGGGGAGGCTGGGCTAAGTTTCAGGACTTACCTGGCCCAGGGACCCATCTGAAGGTTATAGGTTTCTGGAAAGTTACACTAGTGCCTGGAACTCTTGTGGAATCTTATAGATTGCCCTAGGTGTTCTTTAGGATTGTAAGCCTAATTGATTTTTGGCAAGGGGGCAAAGCCTACTCAATTGGGAAAGAATGCTCTCTTCAACAGATGGTGCTAGAATCTGGATCTCCATTTGCAAAAGAAAGAAAGAGGACTACCACCTCCTGTACTTTATGTAAAAATAAACTCAAAATGGACCAAAGACCTAAATATAAAGCTTGAACTATCAGACTCCAAGAAGAAATCATAGGCAAGCATCCTCAGGACCTTTATTAGGAAGTGGTTTCTTAGCCTTTACATCCAAAGCATAAGCAGAACAGAAAAAATTGATAAATGGAACCCCATCAAAACTGAAAGCTTTTGCCCACAAAAGACTTTATCATGGAAGTAAAATGACAACCCACACAATAGGAGAAGATATTTGGAAACAATATGTCTGATAAATCTTAATATTTAGAATATATAAAGAAATACTTCAAGTTAATATAAAAAAGACAAGTAACCCAATTAAAAAAATGGGCAAAGGACTTGAATAGACATTTCTCCCGAGAGGATATACAAATATCCAAAAAGCACATTGAAAGATGCTCAACATCATTAGCTATTAGGGAAATACAAATCAAAGCCACATCTCACAACCATCAGAATGCCTACTATTAAAAAAAAAAACATGACTACAAGTGTTGGAGAGGATGTAGAGGAATAGAAAAGCTCTTTCATTGCTAGTGCAATGTAAAATTGTGCAATCATTGTGGAAGTCAGTTTGGGAGTTCCTCACAAAGCTAAGTACAGGATTACCATATGACCTGGTAATTCTACTACTTGGTATATAACCAGAAGAACTGAAAGTAGGGACTCAAACAATATTTTCACACCAATGTCATAATGGTGTTATTCACAGCTGATAAGAGATGGATGCAACCCAAGTTTCCATTAACTGATGAATGGGTAAATAAAATTTGATATGTACATACAATGGAATATTATTCAGCCATAAAAAAGAATGAAGTCCTGATGCATATGACAATATGGATGAACTTTGAAGACATCATATTGAGTGAAATAATACAATACAAAGACAAATATTGTATGATCTTACTGATTTGAAGTAATTAGAATAAACAAGCTTATAGAGTCAGAATCTAGAATACAGGTTACCAGAGGGTGGGGTGGGGATAAGGACTGTTAAGGTTTAAAATGCACAAGGTTCCTATTTGGAATGACGAAAATATTTTGAAAATGGGTGGTGGTGATGATGGCACGACTTTGTGAATATAATTAACAGCCCTGAAATACACATATGATTAAGAGAGAAAGTATTAGATTGTATACGTGTTAATAGAATGAAAATTAAAATAAAATCCATGGACATATACCACACAAACAGCAAACTCTAAGTTAAACATGGTCGTAATTATAACTTAGTACCGCTGTAAAAACGTGCTCCCATCAGTTGTAACAAATGTTTCACACCAATGCAAAGGTGCTAATAATAGGGTGGCATTTTATGCGTGATTGTTTTCTAAACCCACAAATTCACTATTGAAGAAAAAGAGGCAAGCAGTAACTGATGAACCATCAATATATCAAAAAGCAAAGAGACATCCTGGTGTACTTAGGATATTTTCATTATTTTCTCCCCTGTTGGGAAGATAAGGCATTCTCAGCTAATTTGCTCACACATTGTTTCTCTTAATTTTCTCTCAACTTTATTTCTAGATGAGGGTTCCAATAGGTTCTTGTGCATGCTTATTTATTCAAATAGTCTAATTGTGATGGTCATGATTTAGTGATAATAATTACATTATGAGTTGATTTTATGCAATAAATAAATAGTAATTTCAAACTATTGTCGATAACATTGAACTGTACATTAAGGGGTTTACCTATATGGTATATTAATTAATAGAAAGGCAAGATGTATTGATACATCTAAGTCCACAGAACAGCCTTCAAAAGCACAGATTCCAAAGAAATATTAAGATGTCCTAATCTAATATAGAAAAGAATAGCTTTATAGTAGCTTTCTGAGTTTTAAAAGCTTTAATGCATCTCTTTGTAGTTATATTCTTCGGATTCATTTATGCTAGCAATGCTACCAGTGAAGGTATTTTCTAATTCTGTTTTCCATAGTTAGTGAAACTTTATTTATACAAAAGAATGGGCATACATAAGGACTTAATCGAAGAGATATTTGATACCTATTCATTAGTCGTGTGTGTGCATGATAATCCATGGGGAACAAGATCATACTGAAATGCTATTTTAAACTCTTGTTATTTAGCAGGGAGAATGGACAAAGCCCAGCGCAGCGTACAAAGTGACAAATGAAAACAGCAGAAATAGAGTCGCAACTGATGGTGATGACAGAGACAAGCTCCCCCAGCTTCCTTCACCTCGGACTTGATGCCTGTGTCTATGTGACCTCTGGCTATCTCCTAAGAGGTCAATACTCTATATGAAGACGCTCTCTTCTGAGCCCCGCCTGTCTAATTTCATGAACCTCTCTTGCAAGGAGGTCTAAAGCCTTGATGGCATTGTCCAGCTCTGTCCTGTGAACTGTGGTCTGTAGGTTCTGCCCACTTTCTAGTCTTCTTGTACAGCACAACGTGGGGAAGCTCAAGCAGAGCGGGAAGCAATCCAGAATTCCCCTTGAGCTGTTAGACCCAGTTTTCCCTCTTCCTTTTTTTTTTTTTTTTTTTTTTTAGTATTATTGTTAATATTATTATTTTACATGGGCAGGCACCGGAAATCGAACCCGGGTCCTCTGGCATGGCAGGCGAGCATTCTTGCCTGCTGAGCCACCATGGCCCGCCCAGTTTTCCCTCTTGAATTAAGTTTCTTTAAATGGTCTCTTTTTCCTAGAGAGGAAACTGATGGGCCCAAATGGACCCAAGGTGATGTTGGTGATTGTCTAGAAAGCAAGGAACAGTTTACCGTTATCAAATTCTTGTTCAGTTTGCAGGGAGCAGCCAACAGGTATTTGTTCCACAACCCCTTTCCAGTCATTGGGGTGACCCAGTCATCTGGTTCTGCAATTATCAAATATCAAATACTAACAATAGTTAGTATCAAATAACACTCTATTTGATAATAGAGTGTTATCAAATTATCAAATAACACTCTGGCAGCACTCTTCAAGATAGATTTGTCCCTAGGCAATGAAAGTTGAAATACTGAGCTTTTTAGGCACATCTGAAGGGAAAGAAAAGTAGGGTGTCCTGTAAGATATGTGAAAATGATACAACCTCCAAATATATATCATCTGTTTACTAGGTCTCATGCAATTTCTATTTCTGTGGAAGTTTGGTTACAAAAGTTTCATGAGTATTACTTTAGGGGAGATAGAAACTTTCTCTAGGTCCAGTGTGATGGAGTGGATAAGATTACAGGCTGTCTGAACTGTTGTGGTGCTTTCCATCTAGAAAAATGACCTAATATTTGAATCCAGTTACCCAGGAAGCCAACTGGTTCAATATAAGGAACTGGTACCAAAGGAAGCTAGATGGCTCCAAATGAAAATATACTAAAACCCAGCATTGGCGTGGCTGTATGCTCCAGCACTGGCATGGCTGTATGCTCCAGCACTGGCATGGCTGTATGCTCCAGCATTGGCGTGGCTGTATCTCCAGCACTGGCATGGCTGTATGCTCCAGCCAGTTCATGAGTAAATTGTAGCATATATTGGACTCACACCAAGATGTGAATCAGAATGCCAAAAAGCAACATTAAGAATATGGGCCTATAGATTCCATAGAAGTAACATGGTAAAAATAGCCTCAGACCAGAAAAAGGGAAAAGAAGATAGGTGGAAAATAAAGAACCAAAGACTGCAGATTGAAAGCATAAGCATCTGTGATTTGTTTCACGGATTTTGGGCAATAGCTGTCTACATCTCACGTAGGCATCTACTTCGCCTGAATGTCATAGGTCTTAAGTCTCTTTTTGAAGACTGTCTGCTCTTGGGGGATTCCTGAGTATCCTCAGCTTGAGCTTTCTAATAAAAACCATCTTCCGGTGATGATTTGAGAATGGTTTATGCTTCTTTAAACTCAGAGATTTGAATCCTGGAGTTTCAGTACTGTGTTAGCTCCTAACAGAACCTGATGGGATCTTTTCTATCTAATATCTCTTCTAAAAGATCCGTTTCCAGGGTTTTGATACTTAAAAAGGCTTCTTGTACCTGTTAATGAAAAAACTGAATATTGCATGATTTCTCTGCAATATTTAGTCATATCTGCTTCCAATAATGTGGAGCCCAGTATTGGAATGCTAGTCCTAGATGAATGGGATAGCCGTAACTAAATTCTATGATATAGGGAGGTCCAGAAACTCCATACAGGTTGATCTTATTGATATTAAAGTGAATGGCAACACCTTAGACCATGGGTTGGTAAACTATTCCTGTGGCCAGATAGTAAATATTTGGACTTTGAGGATAATACAGTCTCTGTTGCACATTCTCACAGTGCCATGGTAGCCTGAAAGCAGACACAGACAATATGCAAACGAGTAGACTGGCGGTGTTCCAATAAAACTTAATTTACAAAATCAGATGGGCTGAATTTGGCCCATGGAGCATAGTTTGCTAATCCCTGCTCTTGACTGCTTTGTCCTCTTGATTGATTTCAAGCCTCTGCTGAGCACTAGATATTGGTAGAACTGGGAGCAAACAGCCAGTGAGAGGAAATATACAAGCATATAAAACTCTGTGCTGGCAAATTTAGACTTGGGGCAAAGATAACTATCTTCGTGTTCTAATATAGTTATAACATCTATACAATGAATCAACGGCTGTTCCGTTGTTGGTTCATTTACTCCGCTCATGACACCTGTGATGTGCCAAATCCTAGAGATACAAAGATGAAATGTGAAGATCTTGACCTGAGGAAGTTTACTTTCTGGAGATGATTAGAAATAAACACTCACAGCACAATAGGATATAGTGAAAACCAATATGTTATTATGTTGTAAACAAAGTGGACTCAGGCCCCAGAGCAGGTGTGTGTGTGTTTTATTTCACATCTCTGTGGCCAAGTCTCTTCAAGAGAAGTGTCTTCTTTCCTCCTTCCTCTTCTAAATTCTTACAAATGATAATAGGCAGTGTGTGATTTTTTTAAACTACCACGTGTAAAAGAAATATGTTTATGTACCACATTTCTAGTTTTGTACGATTAGTATTAGTTCATAAGCAAAGGGCCACAATACTACAAAAATCATCCATAATCAGAATTAGCAGTTACAGTTAGACCCTATCCCAAACTTTGTTAGAGAAAATTCAGTGATTGCTCCAGAACCATGAAAACGCATGGCAGAGGAGGGCAGGTATGCGCTTCCTAGTCTAGTCTGAAAACAGAATGTCTGGTAGACTTGCAGGAGCTTTATGAATACCTACCTCCATAAATAGGTACCCAATAAATCTGAAAGACACTGCGATGAACATAAAATAATAAAACTGAGATCAGAAGGCACATTCTGAAGAATATAATCCAATAAATGAAAAAGGATGAAGGTATAGTAATAAAGCAGAATTCCCTAGAAACTCTTATTTGGGGCTTAGAAAACTATTTTTTTTAAATGCACATTTCAATCTTCTTATACAAAAACAACAAAAAAAGGATTCATACAGAGTGGAAAAGACTTTGAGCATTTAGCATTAAAAATATTTTTAACTCACAACAGAAATAAGAGAAAACAAATTTCTTCCAATTCTAAATATTCAGTGGCGCTCCTAAATTTCTCCTAGTTCTTCCTAAACTAAAAGAGAACCAGATAACACCAGTGTGATACAGAATTCACTGTGGATTCAGTGCTATTTTCTTTATCCTGCTTTCCTTCTTCATGTGCTGATTCTAACTCATTCTTACAAGTGGTAACAGTAGGCAGTGCATTTTGAAGGTGTGCTTTCAAGGCCTTTGGATAGTTGTGGGAATTTTGTGTGCTTTTGCAGAAAATGTCTTTTTAAATGGTGTTGAAGCCAACGCTTCATTAAAGCACATCCATTTATTGGCGATGTTGATAATATAACCAAAATGATTTGAAAAAGAAAGGAAAGTTAGTTTAGTTGAGGCCTTTCATATGAACAGGGGATATTAAGACAGTGCTCCCAAGAGCTGTAAATCTCAAATCTCTCCACCTCCTACACACTTCCCCATCCCTGGACAACCCCAGAGTTAGCCCTTGGGTTCCAGAACTTGGCTGCCTTCTTTGTGGCCTAGTTTCCCAGGGATAGATGGTGCAATCTAGCTCTGGACACAAACAAAATCAGGGAAACTAGACATTTACATGAAACCAGGAAAGAGTTTAACTTTTAAGAAAGGAAAAAAGAACATCATCAATGCAGTGCTGCAGGGTGTGGTGATTCCATGGAAAAAACCTCCTTGAAGATTCAGTGAATAAAAGAATAAATCCCACCTGCACGGAACTCTGAAGGAGGGTAGAATCTGTGGACTCCACAAATGCTGAATGGAGGGAAATGGAAAATACCAGGTAGGAAATTTCCATCCTGGACCTGCAGGCCACCCCTTCTCCCTCACTCGGTCCTGCTCAGGTGGGCAAGCTGCTGGAGGCAGCATCTTGAGTTCTGCCCACTTCCCTCTGTGGCAGGGGTGATAGAGTCCTTTATATTCTAGGCACAGGGACCCAAGCGCCCAAAGACTAGGGTGGAATACAAGCCTCTGAGGAGTGCTGTGCACAAAAGGGACCCCAGGAGGAAACGGGGTGTGGGGGAGATGGGGGGTGGAGAGGGAGAGAGGTCCCATGGTAAAACTGCAGCTGGTAAGTGCTGTCCTCATCCATCGATTTCAGTTTTCTGTTGGCTGGATCACCTAAAAGCAAAAAGGGCTTTCTGGTGTGACCCACATTTCTGGATTGACTCCATCTTGCTCCCTGGGGTTGGATACCTTGTTGGGAAAGAAACCAGAGGAAGACAAAGGGAGAAAAGCCTCACAGAAAATAAAAGGGGGGTGGAGGTGGGGTGGGGAGGGTTCAACTGAACTGCAATAAGACAGGAGAATCCCAGAACTGAAAATAATAAGGAAAATGGGGCAGTGAGTGAGGGAGAGAATTTAAACAAATCATAGGAACTGGGAAGAACCAAAAAAAAGGAGAACAGAATAGGATTCCCAGAGATTGAACAGAGGAAAGGAAGATTTCTCTTGGAGCAGAAAAAATTATATAAAAGTGCAAACTTAAATGTTGTACCGCATATCTAGAGCAAGAATTGGATGAAGAAAAGCTGACAAAACTTATCAGTTAAGCATAGGATATTCTAAAGAGCTGGAACAGACAGAAGAAAGAATCAGAAAATTAGAAGAAAAGACAATTGAAATCTTACAGACAGAGAGCGGAGAGAAAGGCATGAAAACAGTTGCGCAGGGTCTCAGGGATTTAAATGGCAGCATGAAGCCCACAAATGTATGTATCATAGTGTCCCAGGAGGAGAAGAATATTGAAAGGAGTAGAAAGAATATTTGAGGAAATAACGGCTGAAAATTTTCATACTCTTATGAAAGACGTAAATATACATCTCCAAGAAACGCAACGTATACCCAAAGAATAAATACTAATAGGACTACTCCAAGACACATATTAGTCAGAGTATCATATGCCAAAGATACAGAATTCTGAAAGCAGCAAGAGAAAAGTGATTCATCCCATACAAGGGGTCTGCAATAAGACTGAGTGCTGATTTCTCATCAGAAACCGCAGAGGCGAGAAGGCAGTTTATTTAAAGTACTGAAAGGGAAAAACTATCAGCCAAGAATTCTTTAACTGGCAAAACTATCCTTCAAAAATGAGGGAGAGTTTAAAATATATACAGATAAACAGAAACAGAGAGTTTTTTTTAACAAAAGAGCTGCCCTGCAAGCTATACTAAAAGGTGGTCTGTAGGGCGAGAGGAAAAGACAGGAGGGGGTGACTTGGAGTAGTGAAAGAAATGAGAGATTATGAGTAAGGGTAACTAAAGGGTAAAAAAGAGAGACAAAAAAGGGCATGACATATAAAAACCAAAAGATAAAATGGCTGAAGCAAGTACTGCTTTCACAGTAATAACATTGACTATTAATGGATTAACCCCCCAAGCAAAAGACACAGATTGGCAGAATGGATAAAAAACAAAACAAAACATGAACCAACTACATGCTGTTTAAAGAAACTCACTTTCGATCTAAAGACACAAATAAGTTGAAAATGAAAGGTTGAAAAAAAAATGAAAGGTTGGAAAAAAAGCTATACTAATATTGGATAAAATAGACTTCAAATGCAAAATTGTTATAAGAGACAATGAAGGGCACTATATAGTAATAAACAGGACAATCCTCAAAGAAGAAATAATGATCACAAATATACACTTAACCATAAACATCAGTGCACTTAACAGGGTGCCCCAAAACCCAGGGGACCAACACTGGTCAAAGTGAAGGGAGAAAAAGACATCTCCACATTAATAGCTGGAGGCTACAGTATACCACTCTCATCAATAGATAGAACATCTAGATGGATGGCCAATAAAGAAACAGAGAACTTGTGTAATATGAAAAATGAGCTAGAACTAACAGACAGAACATTGTACACTAAAACAGCAGGATATACTTTCTTCTCAAGGGCAGATAGATTTTCTCCAGGGTAGACCACATTTGAGTCACAAGAGAAATCTCAATTTAAAAAGATTGTAATTATACAAAGCACTTTCTCTGACCTTATGGAATGAAGCTAGAAATCTATAACAGGCAGAGAACAGGAAAATTCACAAATATATGTAAGTTAAACAACATATTTTTGAATCATCAGTGGGTGAATGAAGAAATTGCAAAGGATATCAGTAAATATCTTGAGACAAAAGAAAATTAGGCAATTTAGATGAAATGAGCAAACTCCTAGAACACAAACAACCTAAACTGATTCTAGAAGTAACCGAAGACCTCAACAGACCAATTGCAAATAAAGAGATTGAATCAGTCATCAAAAACCTCCCAAGAAAGAAAATCCCAGGATCAGCTACTTTACAGGGGAGTTCTACCAATCATTCCCAGAAGAATTAATACCAATCCTGCTCTAATTCCTCCCAAAAATTGAAGAGGAGATAATACTACCTAAATCATCTATGAGGCCAGCATCATCCTAATACCAAAGCCAGATAAAGAAAAGAAAATTACAGAGTAGTTGTGCTTATGAATATAGACACAAAAATCTCAATAAAATAATTGCAAACGGAATTCAACAGCACATTTAAAAAATTATACACCATGAGCAAGTGGGTTTTATAGCAAATATGAAAGGGTGTGTAATACAAGAAAATCAATTAATGTCATATATCACATTAACAAAATGGAATGGAAAATTACACGATCACCTCCATGTTACAGAAAAGGCATTTGACAAAATCCAGCATTCTTTCTTGATAAGAACTTAGTAAACATAAAAATTGAAGGAAACTTCCTCAACATGATAAAGGGCAAATATGGAAAACCCAGAGCTAACATTGTACTCAATGGTGAAAGACTTCAAGCTTTCCTTCTAAGGTCGGGAATAAGAGAAAGATGCTGTCACTACTGTTACTCAACATTGTACTGGAAGGTTTAGCAGAACAGTAAGGCAAGCAAAAGTAATAAAAGGCATCCAAATTGCAAAAGAGGGAGTAAAATGTTCACGATTTGCAGATGGCATGATCCTGTATATGGAAAGTACTGAAAAAATCTGTAACAAAGCTACTAGAGCTATTGATAAGTTCATCATATAATAGGGTACATGATCAAGATTTGAAAATCAGGAATGTTTTTATACCTACTAATGAACAATCATAAGAAAAGCAAGAAAAAAATGCCATTTATAGCAGCTAAAAGAATTAAATATTTAGTAATAAATCTAACCAAGGTTGTAAATGATTTGTACAGAGAAAACTACAAAACATTGTTAAAAGAAACCAAAGAAGCCCTAAATAAATGGAAGGATGTTCTATATTCATGGATTTCAAGACTGAATATCATTAAGATGTCAGATCACGTCTACTCAAATTGACTTACAGATTCAAGGCAAACCCAATAAAAATTCCAAGAGCCTACTTTGTAGAAATGGAAAAGCCAATTACAAATTTATTTGGAAGGGTAAGGGGCCCTGACTAGCCAAATCCATCTTGAAAAAGCAAAATGAAGTAAGAGGACTCACACTTCCAGACTTTAAAACTTATTACAAAACCACAGTGTTCCAAACAACATGGCGTTGGCATGAGAATAGACATATTGACCAAAGGAATTAAACTGAGAGTTCAGAAATAGACCCATGTGTGTATGTATATATATGGCCAATTGATATATTTTTTTAAATAAACATTTTATTTTAGAATATTTTTACATATACAGAAAGTTGTAAAGCTAATACAGACTTCTCATATTCCCTACACCCAGTTTCCCCTATTGTCAATATCTTACATTACTATAGTACATTTGTCACTACTAAGGAAACAATTATTAACTAAAATTCATACTGTGCTCATATTTAATTTTTCCCCCAATGTACCTTTTATGTTCCAGTATTCCATCCAGGATACAGCATTACATTCAGTCTTCATGTCACCTTAGGCTCCTCTAGACGGTGATGTTTTTTATTATCTTTACAGTTTTGAGAAATACTAGTCAGGTAATTTGTGGGATTTCTCTCAGTTAAGGTTGTCTGATGTTTTCCTTATGATTAGACTGGAATTATGGGTTTGGGGACAGTTACAGTGTTCCATTTCTCATCATATCACATACAGGGTGCAGCTTTCAACGTAAATTATCACTGATATGTTAATCTTGATCACCTGGCTGATCTTTAGGCAGTTTTACATAAGCAATTATGTCATCTGAAAATAAAGCTTTAATTCTTCTCTTCCATTTTTTTTCTTTTCTTTTTTTGCATGGGCAGGCACCAGGAATCGAACCTGAGTCTCCGACATGGCAAGCGAGATTCTGCCACTGAGCCAACATTGCACCACTCCTTCTCTTCCAATTTTCATGTCTTTTATTTATTTTTCTTGCCATTGGAATGGATAGACCTCTAGTATGTTGTTGAATAAAAGTGGTAAAAGCAGAAATCTTTGCCTTGTCCCTGAGCTTTTTTTTTGGCAAGGGCAGGCTCCAGGATTCGAACCTGGGTCTCTGGCATTGCAGGCTCTCGCCACTGAGACACACTGTTGCCCACACTGAACTTTTTTTTTTAATGGATATATTTTATTTACCATGTAAAATGTACCTCAATGGACAATTGATTTTTGACAAGCCTGCCAAGTCTACTCAATTAGGAAAAAATGGTCTCTTCAACAAATGCTGCTGGGATAATTGGACATTCATAGGCAAAAAATGGAAAGAGAACCCTGATCTCACATCATATATAAAAATTAACTCAGAATGGATCAAAGACCTAAATATAAGAACTAAGGTTATATAACTCCTGCAAGAAAACAGGGAAGCATCTTTCATGATCTTGTATAGGCATGGTTTCTTAGACTTTACACCCAAAGCATAGGCAACAACAAAAAATTAGATAAATGGAACCTTGAAAAAATTAAAAACTTTTGTGCATTATAAGATTTTGGCATGAAAATGAAGATAAACTACTCAATGGGAGAAAATATTTCAAAACCACATATTCAATAAAAGTTTAATTTCAAGAATACAGAAAGAAATCCTACAACTCAACAGTAAAAAGACAACCCAATTAAAAACTGGACAAAGGACCCGAATAGACATTTCTCCAGAGAAGATATACAAATGTCCAGAAAGCAAATGAAAAGATGCTTGACATCATTAGCTATCAGGGAAATGCAAATCAAACCAAAATAAGATATAATTTCACACCCACTAGAATTGCCACTATTAAAAAACAAAAACTACAAGTGTTGGAGAGGATGCAGAGAAATAGGGATAGTCGTTTACTGTTGGTGGGAATGTAAAATGGTGCAGACTCTGTGAAAGACAGCTTGGCAGTTCCTCAGGAAGATAAGTATAGAATTACCATATGACCTGGCAGTCATACTACTAGGTATATTTCCAGAAGAATTGAAAGCAGGGACTCAAACAGACATCGGTACAGCAATGTTCATTGTGGCATTATCCACAACTGCCAAAAGATGGAAGCAGCCCAAGTGTCCATCAAGCAATGAATGGTTAAACAAAATGTGTTCTATATATAGAATGGAATCTTACTCAGTTTTAAAAAGAGACTAAAGTTCTGATGCATGTGACAACGTGTTTGGGCCTTGAAGGCATGATAGTGAGTGAAATAAGCCAGAAACAAAAGCACAAATATTGTGTGATCACATTGATATGAACTAGTAGAATAAGCAAACTCATAGAGTCAGAATCTAGAAAAAAATAGGTTACCAGTGGGAAGACTGGGATTGGAGTATGGGGAGTTGATGTTTAATTTGTACAGAGTTTCTATTTAGGCTGATGTCAATGTTTGGAAAAGGAGAGTGGTGATGGTAGCACGTTATCATGAATGTAATTAACAGCACTGAATTATATAGATGAATGTGTTTAAAAGGGGGAACTTTAGGTTGTAGATGTTACTTGAATAAAAATTAAAAAATAAAGCATCAGATTGTGTAACACAGTGGACACTACTATAGACAATGGCCTATAGTTTATAGTTGAAGTGTAAGAACATTCTTTCATGAATTATAATAAATGTATGATCCTAATAGGAGGTATTAATAATAGGGTGTTATATGGAAAAAATGAACATAACATAAACTATGAAAAAATAGCCTGTCTACAAAAAAAAAATGGCAAAATGAAGCTTGAAAAGCTTAGTTACTGATTTCAAAAGCATTTTCTATTGCTGTTTTTTCTAGTCGTCATTTTATATGAGCAATAGTATGGTTGATGATATATAAAGTAATTTTTAGTTTTAGTCAAACTTTCTTAAAGGAATGATTTTTTTTTCTATTTAAGTAAATGATGAACCAATTAGACAATACTCAAATAAACTTGATCCTTAGGTAGCCTCAAGTTGAGACCATTCCATAAAAAAATATTGATGCTTCCAGTGAAAATAAAACCAAGGACTTTGTAAGTCTTTAGATTAAGCTCATCCAATGTTGGAAAGTGAAAAGAAGAGATATAACCACTGATGCCAAAAATGTATGTCTGCTTTGTCTTATAAGCAATATCCTACAGGACCCCAGGGTGTCAATAGAGTGCATGGAAGTTTGTCTATAGGACTATATGTATTTTTTTTTAAGCAGGTAAAAAATTTTATTGAGTATGCATGCGAGAAGGACATGCAGGCACTCTCCCAAAGAACGTGAGAGGTGCTGGCAATGTGAGTCAATCTGCTTTTACAGACTTTTGTTCTTTCTGTAATTTTTATTAACTATTTTACTACCTTCCCCTTTTCCTTTCTTTGCTGATGCTTGAGCATAGATGACTCATGCAGGCAGGATCCATTGACCCCCAGATGCTGCTTATTGCTATTCTTCTCAGAGATATCTTTTTCCTTGTGATCTGACCCCTTCTTGGAATTTGCCCTTTGGCCAGCCAGCCACCACCCTCACTCTAATCCTGCCTCAACTCCCCCTACAGAGATTTCTAGCTTCATTAATGTTACGGGAATGTGGGCCAATGGTTCCTCTTCTGTAGCTGCTTCAAGCAATCAGTGGGTCACAGGCCTGCTTATGGGAATATAGAAATCTCTGGCTATGCTATTGAAGGTGGCTGGTTGAATGTGGGGAATTGGAGCATTGCCTCTGCCAAGAAGAAGTTTGTGTGAAAGGCTCCTAATCTGGAAGAAAACAGACTGGGTGAGAAATTTTAGTATGCATAGTCTGATCAGAAGCAGGAGCAAGATGGAGTTCAGGGTATTCTTTAGAGTTTTTGAGAACACTTTGGTTGGTCTTGGCATACTGTGACAGTTAAGAGTAACTTCTAGAATGATTTCTCTGCTCTATTTGAAATTCCTTAGTCATTGAAATTTTATTTCCCTTTTTTTGTTAACTAATTTTATGACACAAGGGCCAGAATCATCCTTGGAGGTGATGTCTCATGCTGCTAGGGAGACTTACACCCCTTGAAGTCATGTTGCACATGAGGGAGGGGGAGATGGTGAGTTATAGAGTTTAGATTAGAGAGGGACTACATCTGAGCAACAAAAGACGTTCACTGGGGTGACTCTTAGGCATTAATTATAAGGAGACTTTGCTTTGCCATTATGGACATAAATTTTATAAGGGCAAGCCTCAGGATTGAGGGCTTGATTTATTAAATTTGGCTCCACAATTGTTTAAGATAATAGCAAGAATTCCCCCAGTGGGGAAGTTTAATAGCTTCACATTTTTCTCTAGTCCTTTAAGGTACTTTGCAAATAGTTTTCTATTTTCTGATTAAGGTTTTATTCTTGATTCTATGTTCCATGTCAATTAAAGCAGAATTATGTTGTTTTTATGATCTGTAACTTTTTCTAATGGTAACTAAAACTATGATTAACAGCATCATACCCTTGTTTAACATTACATAAATCAGTACATATCAAGATGTAACATAGACAGTGAGAGTCTTTAGGATTTTTAAACAATTTCTAAATATTTGAATAACATTTCATCCATGCAAATTTAGTTAACAGAAGAATAGAAAATCTTTAAGATTATTTTACTACTTCCTAAACATATTCTATTTAATATGTTGAACTATTTTAGCATTTCACTTTTACAAGGTGAAAGAACAAATACTATGTTACAGTTTTCCTTTAAGAGTGAGAAGCCTTGCCTTTTAAAAGAAGGATGATAAGGTCAACATAAACATTAGCAAGGTTATTATTCTGATATGATATAAAATATTTGTTTTCTAGACAGAAAACTCAGTTCAGGAAACCTTTTTATAACCTTCTATTATGAGAAATTTCACAGGAAGTAGCACTGACTATGGCAGAATTCATTTTTATAGACTCTCTATAACTTCTTGTAGTCAGCAGTGCCTAGAAACAAAACTTACTTTCCCAAACTTTCCACAACTTTCCACCTCCATCCAGAGCTTGTTGTCAGCAATGACTACCAATAAAATTCACTTTCACAAACTTTATACAACTTTCCATATCCATTCAGTCAGCAATGATAACAAGAAACAAAATTCACTTTCATATTACGAATAAATTAGTTCAAAAAATTAACATATTGCAAGACTGTGCACTGAGGTAGTGGAGGTCAGTAAGGTATGCTGTTAAGGAATTCTTGAAGATATGGGGACTATTTTGAAACCTTTAGGGCATTATTGTCTAAGTGAGTAGCAGGGGAATCTTACCATTAAGTCCCTGCCATTTAAAGCAAATAGGTGTTGAGAGTCAGGATAAAGAGGGATACAAAAAAAATGAGCTTTTAAGATCTAGGATGCCCCTTGAGGGATGGGAGAAAAAATATGGAACTATTAAACTTTACCACCAGGGAAACCCTGATACTGTCTCAAACATTAGGAATACCTAAGTCAGTAGACCAAGCCCTTGATCTTGAGGCTTGCTCTTGAGAAGCTTATATATATAACAGAGAAGCTTAGCCTACCTATAGGTGTGCCTAAAAGTTACTTCTAGAGGACCTCATTTGTTGCTCAGTTGTGACCTCTCTTTCTCTAAGCAAAATTCTGCAAGTGAAACCATTGCCCTCCCCTCTATGTGGGACCTGATGTCCAGGGGTGGAAGTCTCCCTAGTGGAATGGAAGATGACTCCCCGGCCCTGGCACTGTGGGATCAACAATGCCATCCTGACGAAAAGGGGGAAAAGAAGTGTAACAAATAAGGTATCAGTGGCTGAGAGAGTTCAAGCACAGTCAAGAGGCCACTCTGGAGGTCACACTTACACATGCTTCAGTTAGACATTGCTACCTATCATAACCTGCCAAACCCCAACCAAAACAATTCCTGCCAATCCTAAAGAACACCCAGGGTGTTATATAAGATTCTACAACTGTTCCATACACTAGAGTAACTTTCCAGAAACCTGCAACATCCAGATGGGTCCCCGGACCAGATCAGTCCTGAAATGCAGAGGGGCCAGCCTCTCCACAATATCAACTAATTCTATCCCTGTATCCCAAATTATTGACAGCCCCTTCCAACATGAAAAAGTTAGATTGGGCAGAGCCCGAATATCCCTAAAGAGTGGGAGAAAGATTAAAGGTGATGGTGGAGTTATACAGAGAAGATAGTGTTTAACAAATGAGTTTGATTGCTGAATCATTATATTGATATTTCTTTTAGTCTCCAGTATCTTAGGGCAGCTATAAATTAAAACCTAAAAATGTGGAATTGTAACCCATACCAAACTCTGAATCTGTTCTACAACTAATTATGACGTGCTTTGAAATTTATTGCTTTTTTATCTTATTTTTATCTTATTTATCTTATTTTTTACAAAAAAGAAAAAAACTGTCGATTGTGATGATAAATGCAGAGCTATTCGATGCTGTTGTAAACCCCTGATTGTACACTTTGGATGATTACATGGTATGTGATATATAATATGTATCAATAAAAAATAAATAATTAAAAAAAGATCAAAGGAGAAGGTGGAGTTATAAAAGAGAAGATAGGATTTAACAAATGAGTATGGCTCCTGAACCATTTTATTGATATTTCTTTTAGTCTCCAGTGTCTTGGGGCAGCTAGAAGGAAACACCTAAAATTGTGGAAATATGACCTTTACCAAACTCTGTTCTATAACTAATTGTTGTGGTATGCATTGAAATTTATTGCTTTTTTATATGTATGTTATTTTTCACAATAAAAAAAATTCATCTAGGATGAGAACTTGAATTCAGACAGGGTCTCCTCAGGGACCTGGTGTGCCTTCATCCCATAGGAGGGGTTTGTTTGCCTAAAGACTTCCTCTGGGATGCCAGGATGTCCTGGATCTAGTAGATCTAGTAGATCGACTGGTCTGAGGGTGGACCCCAGCAGGGGAAGAAGGTCCCTCCCTAGAAGGCTGTGTGGCTTTCAGGACAATGAGAAATTGATGAACACTGGAATATTTCCAAACTTATAAGGAAGAAGGGTAGTGAAGGTTCTGGTTTTGGCTTTACTGTAAACTCTCATAATTAGGCACATCCTTGTGGAGGTTGGTATAAAGTGGCAGTTCAGGACAGTGTGAATGGCTCTAGTGTTAATTAAGTAATTAACAATCCTGCCTGCCATTGCATGTCCCTGAGGCACCTCTAGGTTGATGATTAAATGTGAAGTCAATGGAGCCATCAGCAGCCTCAGGCACCCTCAAGCTTCCTCACTTGCTGCAGGCAGGGCTCTGGGGCTGTCCCACCCCAAATCTGGGCCCAAAGCCCATGTCAGTGGCATCTGGGCAAGGCCCCAGTGGGTCCTGGGGTCAAGAGTTGTCTTGAAGTTTCTGCACTCTTTCTGCCAGTGGTCCTCTGACCCACAGTTAAAGGAAGGCCCCTGAGGCTTGGAGCCATGACTTGATCAAACTGCAATAAGCTAAGCCTGTTCTCAGGTTTTTTGCTTCCCTCTCTTTGCCTTCTCCTCCTCCTCAGCCTTGTCTAGGTTGTTAGACAGAAAAGACAGTTTTAATAGGGCATTATGGGAGTTTGTGGGTCCATGGAGAACTTTTGCAGCTTTCTCCAAATATCAGGAGCAGAGTGGCTGATGAAATAAGTGCCTAGCAAAACCTCAACTTCTTGGGAATCTGGGTTTACTTTTTATAGTTTTTTGGGCTCCTCCTAGCCTCCCCTGGAACAGGGTTGGGTTTTCCTCTTTCTCCTGAGTGATTGCCCTTGCCTTATTGTAATCAACTCTCTTGATGGTACATGTTCTCCTTGGCTTTTAGCAAACACGTTTTAAAAGTGATCATTAAGGGTGGGCAACAGTGGCTCAGCACACAGAGTTTTTTGCCTGCCATGCTGGAGATCTGGGTTCAATTCCTGGTGCCTGCCCATGCAAAAAAACAAACAAACGAACAAACAAACAAAATGACCATTAAGAAGTTCTTTTCTAATAGAAATTGAGATATGGGCATAAGACAAGTGATAAAACCTTCTCAGGTCCTTGTCTTGACAGAGAACTATAAACATGTAGGCAGAGGGAATTTATGACTACTTTCCCTGTCTTTTAGAGATTGTAATTGAGAGTCCCTTGGAGAGCTATGCTTCCCTATCTTTTAGCTTAAATTGAGGCCATGTGTCTTCCCATGGGGAAATGATCCTAGTTCTTTAGAAAGATACTGTTGACATCTCTTATTTTCTCTGGAAAAGGAAACAGAAGAGCTTACAGCCTTTCTGCCAGCCTGAAGTCTTGGTGACCCAGGGAGTAAAGTTGCTGGGCATCCCTAGGACACCCTTTCTGAGAGACGCCTGGACCTACGCTTCTGGGGTGTCTCCTGAGCCTTCTCTAGAAGAATTCCAGGACAACTCTCTTGAGGAGTCGGGGATTCCAACCCCGTACAGGACCTTTCCTGGGAGAGGTCTGGACTACACTTCCAGGACTTTTCCCAGGCCTTGTTTGAATTCCAGTGCAACAGTTTGGAGGAGTCCTTCCTCTCTGCTGGTCCACTCTCTTGGAAACATGGGGAATAAGTCACCTAGTGTCCCCAGGACGAGTTGCCAGGATAATGCTCCTGAGAATACCTTGTCCTCTAGTTTCCTGTTTCCTGAGAGCTAAAAGATAAGCTTGCTCTAGAAGAGAAGTTTTATATTTGGCAACAATGGGTCTCAATAGAGACTAAATGATCAAGTCTGGAGGGGAGACACTCCTATTGGAAAATACTCAGTTTCCATGAGTGTAGACCAGAGCTGACTCCCTAGAATGTAAATAGCACCTTGTTTGGTACAAGAATCCTTAGCCCAGAATTCTGTGTTACAGAAGATGGAATGTCTCAGAAGGCAGTGAAAGCCAGGCAGAGGAGAAAGAGGAAGACTCTTCTGGAGGCAGGGGAGAGGCCGTCTGTTAAAGAGGTGAAAAGAGGAACAGATTCAGCTGGAGGAAAGGTCTGGTCCTCAGAAGGGAGGAAAGGAGAGACTGGGGAAGCCTCAGAGAGCCAAGGGGAGAGAGAGAGAGAAGCAGGGAAGGAAAGAGGGAGGAAGACTCCCATCAGCCTCCTGCATGAGTCTCCTTGGATACAGATGACCTGGAGAAGGGCTCCTGCCACCTCCAAGGAGGGAGCCAGAGGACTCAGTGTAGACTGAGATTATGTCCTGGGAGAGTCAGACCAGAGCCCCTGGATTCCTAGAGTCACAGAGTTGCATGAGGGCATAGGAGAGGATAACAGTGAGCCAAATGAAAAGGAAAAAGTGAAAGCACATCGCCAAGCCTCCCAGTCAATAGCCATCTTTGCTGTTTTGAAACTGTTATGTACCTACCCCAGAAAAGTCATGTTGTTTTTCCTAATCCAGTCTTATGGGGGTGGATCTATTGTTTAGGGTGGGACCTCTTGATTAGGTTGTTTCCATGGAGATGTGACCCATCCAGTTGTGGTGTTTCCATGGAGACGTATCTCTGCTTATTCAAGGTGGGTCTTAATCTGATTTATGGAGTCCTTTAAGAGGGAACCATTTTGGAAAAAGCCAAGTGCTGACACAGACCGAGACATTTGGAGGTGCAGAAAGAAAATGCCCCCGGGGAAGCTGTTTCGAAACCAGAAACCAAAGGACCAGGAGATGCCAGCCATGTGCCTTCCCAGATAACAGAGGCGTTCTGGACTCCATTGGCCTTTCTTGAGTCAAGTATCTTTCTCTGGGTGTCTTAGCTTAGACATTTTTATGGCCTTAGAACTGTAAACTTGTAACTTAATAAATCACCTTTATAAAAGCCAACCCATTTCTGGTATATTACAGCAGCATTAGCAAACTAAAACACCATGACTCACCAGTCCATATCGCTGGAAAGGAGAAGTGACTCCTGGATGGCACACCAAAATGTTTTGCCAAATTCAGCTTCCTAGGTTCTTGAGTGAGAGCTGAATTCAAAGGCACAGCATAGAGAGTAAGCAGGCAAAAATTTATTGAGTATGCATATGAGAAGGACACATGGGCTCTCTAGCAAAGAAGAGGTGAGATGTGAGAGGCAAGGAGTATATGTTTTTTTTTATATATATATATATTTTTAATTTGCATATGGGCAGGAGGCACCAGGGATCGAACTCCAGACCTCCAGCACTGCAGGTTGGAGCTCTGCCTGCTGAGACACAGCAGCTGCCCGAATATATGTTTTTAACGAAATAAATCATTAACTTAAAAAAAAAGGAAAGGAAAAAAATCAACTTGAAATATATTGAAAGTATTTCTACCTTTCTAGCAGGCTACTCTCTCCTTAGCATACTAAGAAGGAGTTGGAAACTGAGGCTGTCCAGTCTCCAAGTTCTAATGTTCAAAGACTTGGCTATAATGGAACAGCCAGCCTGAACACAGTTCCGTCAAACCATGAAGTCAAGATGTTTCCATTCGCTAAAGCTGCCAGAATGCAATATACCAGAGATGGGTTGGCTTTTAACAATGGGGATTTATTAGTTAACAAATCTACAGTTCTAAGGCCATGAAAATGTCCTCATTAAGGAAAGTATCTTCTCTGAAGAAAGGCTGCTGGTTTCTGGGGTTCCTCTGTCCCATGGGAAGGCACATAGCTGCACCTGCTGGTCCTTTGCTCCCAGGTTCCCTTGCTTTTGACTTCTGATCCCAGTGGCATTCTCTCTGAGCACCTGTGGGTCCTCTTTCAGCATCTCTGGGGAATTTCTCTCTAAACTCTTTCCAAATGTTTCTGCCTTCTATCCTTTTATAAAGGACTCCAGTAAAGGGTAAGACCTGCTTTGAATGGGCTGGGTCACATCTCAATTGAAACAACCTAATTGAAAGGTCCCAGCCACCATGGGTCTGTTCCCACACAGATGGATGGCAATTTCCCAGTGCCTGCCCATGCGAGAAAAAAAAAAGAAAGAAAAGAAAAAGAACATGGCATTTTCTGGGGTACATAACAGCTTCAAACCAGCACACATGAAAACCAAGAACTAGCTGCTAGGTTTGTCAGTCTTTCATTAATTTATATATTTTTTCATTTATTACCACAGTCCTATCCTATGATAGACAATAAAATCATAATTCAACTAATTGAATTCTTTGTATATTCTAACTAATTTAAGGCAAATGAGCTATTATCATCATCCAGAAGTATTTATGGGGTGACTAAATATTCAAGTTGCTTGCTTTACAGAGTTAGTAAATAGACTTTCTAATTTCAGAAACAGAATTTTAAAAAGATGACATCTAAAACACTATAAGCCATCAAAATCTAACCATGCAAAACACATTCAGGATGCACTAGAAACTGGTCAATCACCCATTTGACAGTTCACTAATAAATGTCTGCTGTAGGAAGGAAAAAGAAAGAAAATGTACAAGAAAATGTTGAGTACCAACTATTGCTAGGCACAATAGCAATTTACCTATCTATAGTCCCTCAGTGATGGTCAGATGGAGGGCAGAAGACATAGTCATACAACAGAGATACATACAGGTGAATGGGGAGACTCAGGAGGGAGCAGCGTGTAAGATGCTAAGAGGTGCCTGTGAGAAACAGAGAGTAGGTAGGTTGGGTGGACGTAGACAGAAGTGCCTTCTATATAACACATTGCTGTGGCATAGTCCTCAGTAACAGTGATTTTATTGATTTGTTATCAATAATTCAGAACCGCACATTTTTTCTGTCTGGCCGCTGACCTGAAAACATCTGATTGCGTGAAATAACATGCTGCATGCTTAGAAAATACTAATGTTTAGTGACAGTTCATTGTGATGTTCAAGAAAAAGTAAACAAGAGTGGTCCACGTCTCTTCTTTCTATTAAGCCAATTTCTGGAAGGAAGTAGGATTTCAGGAGGTTCTTGAAGTGAGGGAGGACAAAAGTGCATGAGAGTTTTGAAGGAGTGAAGATATGAGTCCTTTCCATTTCCAGTCTACGTAAGCCCCCCTGAAACCTCTTAGATAAACCTGTATCTGAGCCTCCATTCCCTCATACCACTCTTGTGATAGTTCCTAATAATTTTTTCTCTTTCATTCTCCGCCCCAAGTTCCTAGTGGTGTTTGATATTATTTCACATCCTCCTATCTCCCCAGCCACCTTCTCCTTGTTTTTACAAGACGGAGCATTCCTGTCGTCTTTCCTCCTGACAGGGTCTCTGCCACCAGCCTCCGCGAGTCCCCTGTCATTACTATGTATTTTCTCGTATGCCGTATGGTGGGGTCACGGTTCTTTTTCTTTTTCCTTGTGAGTGTCCCATTATTGCAGCAGCATTTGTTGAATTTTTGTTTGTTTGTTTTGCTTGTTTGGGTTTTGGGAAGTGCATGGCAGGCGAGAATTCTACCACTGAAGTACCCTCGCAAGTTACCATCATTAACATTTTTCAGGGATAAATAGTTTGTGAATTTTGAAAATACTTAAATTTGCAAAAGCCTCCAAAGTATATAATTTTCTCTATAATATAATTTCTGAACTGACTGAGGCATTTGCTGAAACAGTTGGACAAACCACTGTCTTATCTCCATGTAGGAAACAAGTCTTGGCTTCAGTACCACCCATTCAGATAGGTATTCTCTGCCCTTTAGGATATGTGAGCCTCCTTAGTTAGGTCCCAAGGCATCTGGGCTTCTCTTTTATAACAGATGTCTCATTTCAAGTTAACATTTCTCTGGTGCTTTCCTTCAGAATGTAAACTCGTTGAGGACACGGACAGTCTTAGGTATTCACAACTGTTTCCACAAAACGTAGCCCCAGCACTGTGGGAATTCAGTGGCTAGTGGCTGGTTGGTTGACTGAATGAATGTTCAAGTTCAAAGGTGTGCAGCTTGCCTAATAGGGAAGGAGTACGATTTTCTTAGATAGCCTCACTTTTGCTTTATTTTCTCCTTTACACCTCTAGTTGTCTTTCTCTTCTAGGCCATTTTTGTTTATAAGGAAATTATTTTTTTATGTCACTCTATAAGCATTGCTGTGTAGAGAGGAGGAATGGAGAACAAGAATGCTCTGCTGAGGTCTGCATCCTAGGCCCGAGACCAGACTCACATGCCAGCTAAGTTGCCAGTCTCAGGATATTTCCAAATCACTCTGTGTCTTGGGCCTTTAAATTTACTCACCAATGGTCAAAACCACAAATTTCAAGTCTACCCTTTCCACAGCAAATGCACCCTCTAAACATTTTCTCTGTTGGGAAAGTCGGGTCTGCCACCTTCATTTGTGGATATCCAAATGTCCAGCTCTAGCCTTCTCCTTTTACGTGAGCTCCAGGCCCATATCCGGTTGTGACAGGGCATGTGCTTTGTAAGCCCCCGAGGACTGCGGGGCGTTGCTGGGGTGGGCAGATGAGGAGCCATGAGAACTGGATTCTAGACCCGGTGCCGCCATTAATCCCCAAACTGAATGTGAACAGTTGTTCTACTTCATTCAGGCTTTCCAACCCCCACCGCGCACTTCCAAGATAGAATTTCTCGAATCACTCTGCTGAAATAATTCTAAACTCTGCTAAGTGTTTTGAATTGCTTTGTGGTTCTCTTTCTACCAATCCAACTGGGTAATAAAACAAAGTGTGGGTGAAACTTTGGCCTTGGCAGAACCAAGCAAAACTGAGATACGTCTCAGATTTATAAAAGCTGCTGCTGCTGCTGCTGCTGGTTGCCTTTATAATTTGTTCTTCTTCAACTCAGGCCCCTTGAGAGATTGGCCTAGTTAGAACAATATTAAGCTAATGCAAGTAAAGGAAAAGCAAAGCCAAACTGCTCTCCAAAGCCCACAAAGAAACAGCCACTGGGCTTCTATGGAGAAAGTTAAGATCAATTTCAGACTTGCTCAGGAAACTGGGTGAGGATTCTGGGAAGCTAGAGGCTTAAGTGGTCATTTGAATTTTCTTGAGCTTATAGGGATGGCACACCCAGGAAAGGATGGGATACGAAGGTCCTGATCGATACCACATTGGGTGGCAGAAGAACTGTTTTCTTGGTGGTGTGCACAGCACAGAGATTTATGCCCTGGTCAGGTTTCTGCCTTTCATGCTTGGAGGGAAAATCAATATTCCACATTCATGGTCTTTCACATAATATTTTGCTGGGGTGATCAATAGGGATTTATGCTATTGGTTGTAAACTGTCATGGTGTTTTTTTTTAAGGATAACCAGAATGAGGATGGGTTTCCTGGGTACCTCCTGGTCTTCACACTTTCGATGAAGCAAAATTTAATTGAGTTTTCAAAGGCAAGAAAATATTCCATTGCTGGGAAATATAGTATAAAGGATTTCTGCAGCTTCCTCTGGGTTTTTCTTGCAAGCTTTAAATGAGAATTTTCTGCCAATTTTCTGGCAGAAGCAGAGGAGACATAGCAGTTTTGCTGATGGTTTTGATTATGGATTGTCTATATGGCATCAATAAAAATAACTAGAACTAGGTCTGATGGGCACAGAACTTACTTAAATGCTAATAAAAATTGTAAGAGAAGGGAATAAATCTTAATTTTAACCTTTTTTCTTACATTACATATGGAAAGACTATTTCTCAGTATTTTAGTGTTAAAAGTACAATAACTGTGAAGACCATGTTCTCTTCAAAGTGCCAATAAAAATTCAAAAAGTCATTTTCCAGTGCAATTCAGCCTGAAATCAACCTGTTTCATGGTAATTATGGGCTCTGGCATCAGAACATAGCAGAAATTTAGAAAGATTGAATGAGTGATGGGGGTCCAACCTTCTTAAATATGAAACACATGAAGTGGTTTGTGGGAAGTGAAAACCAGACAGCATTGTCACCTTCCTCTCTGCACCACGGCTGAAGCTTCATTAATGCTGGGTGGCGATTGTATCAGAAAGAGGAAGAAATATTTTCAGAAAAATAGAAATAGCATAGCATGCATGGTAGTGGGGAAGTTTCTTATAAAGGTATAAACTGTGGGATGATGACGCTCAAAGTGGCTGAAAAGTGCCTTTCATTGACAACATTTTGGAAACCACTATGAAAGGTAAACCATATATATTTCTCACAACCTCCTTGGTGTCAGGCATAAGGAACCAGGAACATGTCATCATATGCCCATGGCAGTGTGGCTGGAGGTGGCCCCACAAGCCAAGAGAAAGGAGCCATCAGAGGTCACTTTCCCCTCTTCTTCCTGTGAAGCCTGGGCCGCTTGGATATGGGTGCCCTGGCATAAGGTTCCTTAGACCAGTGTTAGTCTGTAAAATAGAAGAAAAATAAATTTGTTTAAATCTTATGGTGATAGGCGTCCGGTACCATAGATGCGAATAGAAGAGTGTCTCAATCTTACCAAACTTTATTTTTAAATAAAAATTATAATGCATATGTTTAAAGAGCCAATTTTTCTATGACTTTAGATACACAAAATCATCTCAACTCTTCCCCCACTTTTTCCCTTCTTTGAAGGCCTCGATTTCAATAATTTAAGCTGATTCCTTGTATTTATTCCCACATTTGTATGTGACACATTTATATTGCTGCTTGGTTTTGGCATTGTCTAAGACATCCCTCTGAGGTCGAGGAGACTTTAGGTCTCTCTCACCAAACCTTTTTGCCCTCACATGCACACTCCTTCAACATTTTTTTCAATATTTTGAAAATATTTTTTCAAATTTTGCTTAGATCGGTATTGGAAGTTTATGTTCTTATGATTACATAAATGCTATTTTCAACTGAGCCATGCAGTTTTTTACAGTTACTATTTTTTTGCACAACTCTTATTTCCCTGGAGTTAATATTGTCTAGATTGTGTAATTGATTAGTTTCTGTGTTTTAATCTGCTCCAAACTCTGGGTCATTTTTCTGTTTCTCCTTTGAGTCTATTTAAACATAAAAGGTATGACATGAAATTCATCTTGGAGAATCTCTCTGTGTATGAGACACTCTAATTTTTATTTGAGATCTCTCATTATCAAATTGCACAATCCCTTTACATCACTCTGGATTAGAACTTTTGTTTCCTGGAAACTACATCTTTTTTCTTGTTTCACTCTCTTGTTTTGGTAAGCACAGTTTTGAGCACCTATTTGAAAAACAGGTGCATGAAAATTGCATGTTTTGAGACCTTATATGTTTGAAAATATTTTTATTCTATCCTAATTACTGAGAGCTTGGCATAGAACCCTAGGTTAAAAATTAATTGTCTTTCAGAAATTTGATGCCATTTTTCCATTTTTTTTCTTGCTTCTAGTGTCACTATAAAAAATCCTGATGCATTTATGAATTGTGAGTTTTTGTTTTTGACATGTCCCCTATCTCTGGAATATTTTTCCCTGCTATAATAAAATTTAGCTACAATATGCCTTAATATGTACCTGTTTTCTTTGCTTCCTGGGCACCCAGGGGAATTTTTCAATATGAAAAATTGTGTCTTTTACTTTTGGGAAATTTTCTTTGTTCTTTATCCCCGGAACTGCTATTATTTGGATGGTGGATCTGTTGGACTGGTCCTTTGATTTTCATATCTTGTTTTTTGGTTGTCTCTCTTATTTTCATGTTCATTTCTGCTCTTTATTTTTCAATTTTCACATGTTCTTTTAGGTTCTATGAATGCAGCTATTTAAACTTCCTGGTTTTGCTTCTTAAATGCTATATGTTTTCTTACCTCTCTAGAAGATATAAATGGTTTGAAGATTTTCTTCTGCCTACATTGTCACTGTTTTTCAAGTTGCTTTTTTCTCCTATTTTTATCTGTCCACATTTTTTTCAGGTTAGAAATTTCCTTCACGTGTCTGATAATCTTTCGTTGTCAGTTCATACTGAAAATATGGCACCAAAAGCTGATTGAAAGGATATTATTTTTGTTGACATGGTGTTCTAGGGGTCAGATAAGTTGTTCTAAACTTAGGGTGCTGGATAAAAATTTTTCTTGAATGAATCCATGTGCTGACAATATAAGAGGCTAATCCAAGTAGGTGTTGAATAAGCGAAGGACTTGGAAGGAAGTGCAGCAGTGATGTTGGCTTCATCCTGAGGACAGTTACTGAATCTGATGAATTTGAGCATTGGTTTTAGAGCCTTGTGAGGCTTAGAAGATAGAAGTAAAATCTCAGGGCCTTTTCAAGTTACCTAATAGGCGGTGTATCCAAAAGTTTGGGATGTGAAAGGACTGCAAATCTGAGCAAGGGTGAATACAATCTGCTTTGTCTTCCCTTTCCCCCAAACGGGGACTTCAAGAAAAACTATCTGTCTCAAACATTGGTGTTGAATAGAGAGCAAAAAAAAAGAAAAAAAAAAAGAATCCCTGAGAATTTGCAACTACAAGCCAGTCAGTCCTTATATAAGTGGTCAGCCTGAATATATAAAACCTGAGTAGTTGAAATTTCGAATTAATGATTAAATTTAGAGTGGCTCCAGGTTAGCAAGAGCTAAGGAAACCAACAGAAAAACACATGTATTTTTGGAGGAATCTATCTTCATTAAAAGTTCTTCATGTTGAATTGGACATCTTTATCATTATGTAATGTCCTTATTTGTTCCTTGCAGCCTTTTTTTAAAAAAATTTTTTTTTTTTCATGGGCAGGCACTGGGAAATGAACCTGGGTCCTCTGGCATGGCAGGCAAGAACTCTGCCTGCTGAGCCACCATGGCCCTTTTTTTAAAATTTAAATTATTTTGTCTCATGTTTGTATAGCTACCCCAGCTCTCTTTTGGGTATTAATTGCCTGGTATATTTTTTAATATTTCAAGTGTATCCAGTCTGGTGTTTGATGGGCTTCTTGGATGAGCATATTCACATCTCTGGCCAAGTTTGGGAATTTTCTGTCATTATTTCTTTGAATATTCCTTCCGCTCTTTTTCTCCTTCTCCTTCTGGACTCCCATAATGCTTATGATGTGGTATTCAACTGCAGTAATTCTGTTTGGTTCCCTTTTAAATTTCTGTCTCTTCCCTGAAATTCTCATATTCTTCATTCATTGTTTCCTGGTATCTTCTGTGTCTTTCTCTGTGTTCTCCCTCATCTCTGTGAGAACTTTTAAGTCTTGAAATTTTTGGCTGGTATGTCCACAGACTGATCTTTTTTGTGGATGTTTTCTAGATTTTTATTATCTTCCTTTGGATGGGCCATCATTGCCTGTTTCTTTATTCGTCTTGTAATCTTTTGTTGCAGAGTACACATTTTAATATTTTTAAGTGTTAACTCTGGGATTTATTCCCTGACCTGTTTCTTGATTGCATCTAGCTAGTGATATCATAGATTTTCTTGAGTGCCAAGATCTAACAAAATCAAGCAAACCCATGCAAACAAACAAACAAGCAAAACCCCGCACCTTTCACAGTCTTTGAAAATTGGTTTTGTATTGGATGGTCCTCTCTTTCAGAGCTCAGCCCTCCTGATAAGAAGGCCAGCCCAAGGTGAATAAAGAGTACAGAGTCTCCCTGTCTTTTCTGCCTCTGTATCTTGTCAAGGCTTGAAGCTCTAAGAGTTCCCTTGTTTACAGGAATTTGAATGTAAAAAGACAACCTACAAAATGGGAGAAAAATCTTTGGAAACCGTATATCTGGCTTAATACCCAAAATACATAAAGAATACCTACACTACAACAACAAAAAGACTAACAACCCAATTAAAAATGTGCAAAGGACTGGAATAGACACACCTCCACAGAAGGGATGCACATGATGTACGAATGGTTAATAAGCACACAAAAATGTTCAGCATCAATAACAAATCTAAACCACAATGAGATGCTATTTCACACCCACCAAATTGGCTGTTATTTTTAAAATGGAAATTAATAGGTATTATAAAGTATGCAGAAAAGTGGGAACACTTGTATACTGTTGTTGGGAATTTATAAAGGGGCAGCTGTAGTGGAAAGCATTTTGGCAATTTCTTAGAAAATTGAAAATAGAATTATCGTATGACCTGGAAATCCCACTTCTATGTAAATACCAAAAGAATTACAGGCAGGAACTCAAGCAGATGTTTATATGCCGATAGCCATAGAAGCACTATTCACAATAGTCAAAAGGTAGAAATAGTCTGGTGGCCAACAACAAATGAATGGATATGACCAAAACCCATATATATATATATGGCAGATAATTCAACTGTTGGAAGAAATGAAGTTCTCATACGTGCTACAACATGGATAAACCTTGAAGACATCATATTAAGAGAAATAAGCCAGAAATACAAGGAAAAAAACTGCACGATTTCACTCATATGAGATGCTGAGAACATTAATAGAGACAGATAGTACACATTTGCACACCAATGTCCATAGTTGCCAAAAAGATGGAAAGAATTCCAGTGTCCAACAACTGATGAATGGATAAACAACAGGTTGTATATATACATATATATACCCACACACACAATGGAATATTCATCAGCTGTAAGAAGGAATGAAGCCCTGAAGCATGTGACAACAGAGATGAACCTTGAGGACATCATGTTGAGTGAAATAAGGCAGACCAAAGGGGCAACTATTGTATGATCCCACTGATATGAACTGATTGCAAAAAGCAATATATACAATAGAGTTATAATCTAGAATATAAAGGTCACCAGGGGATAGGATGGGGGTAGAGAATGGGGAACTGATGCTTAATTTGTGTAGAATTTCTATTTAGGTTGATTGTAAATGTTTGCAAATGGGTAGTGGTTCTGGTAGCACATTATTGTGAGTGTAATTAAATGTGCTCAATTATGTTTGTAAACGTGATTTACAGGGCGAAGTTTTAAGTCATGTATGTTACTAGAAGGAACGTTAGAGGATAAAACATGGGACTGTTTAACACAATAAATCCTGTTGTGGATGATTCCTGCGTTTACTAGTATAAATATAATTGCATTCTTTTATGAATTGTAGCAAATAATTCATCACTATTTACATGATGTTAATAATAGTGGTATATGGGAAAAAACACACCTAATAAAAACTGTGGACATAGTTAATGGTAGTATTTTAATATTCTTTCATCAATTGTAACAAAGTTACCACACATAAAAAGTGTCAACAATGGTGGGGTATACATTGTATTTTTTGGTAACATTGTATTTTTTACATGACTTTTGGTAAACTTCCAACTTCTCTAATTAAAACAAAACAAAACAGAAAAAAAGAACAAAAACTATGCTAAGTGAAAGAAACCAGACACAAAATATTACATATGCTATGACTCTATTTGTATAAAATGTAAATACAGATAAATCTATATAGACAGAATTTGATTAGTGATTATATAGGATTGGGGAAGGTTAGAGGGATTGAAAAGTAACTGCTGGGGGTATGGGGGTTTTCTTTTTGGAATAATAAATATATTCTAAAATTGATGGCGGTGAATAAATGCACAACTGTGATTATACTAAGAGCCATTGATTGTGCACTTTTTATGGTATGTGAATACATCTCAATAAAATTCCTTTAAAAAAATGACAGTGAAATACCTCTTCACAGTCACCAGGACAGCTAGAATCAAAACACCAGATAATACAAGTGTTGGTGAGGATTTGGACAAATTTGAACCCTCATATACCACTATTGGTAATGTAAAACAATCCAGCCAATTTGGAAAGCAGTCTGGCCGCTTGTCAAATGATTAAACTATTGTACCATATGACCCAGCAACTCCACTTCTAGGTATATACCCAAGATAGATGAAAACATACGTTCACACAAAAACTTGTATATTAATGTTTATAGCAGCATTATTCATAATAGCCAAAAAATGGAACCACCCAAACTTCCATGAATTGGGAAGGGGTGAAGAAACTGTATATCCACATGACTAAATATGACTCAGCCAGAGAGAGAAATGAGCTGACACATAATTCAACCTGGATGAAACTGGAAGACATTAAGCTAAGTAAAAGAGGCCAGTCAGAAAAGGTCACATATTACACGATTCCATTCACATGAAAGTCCAAAATAAGAATCTATAGAGACATAAAGTTTCTTTAGTGGTTGCTTAGGGCTGGGTGTAGGGTATAAGTGAGTGATATCTATAGGGAACAAGCTTTTGCTTTTGCTGTATTTTTTTTTCGATGTGATAAAATATTCTGAACTTCACTGCAGTGGTGGTTATACATATCTGAGAGTATGTAGAACTCTATTAAATTGTGGGACTTAAATGGGTGAGTTGTATGGTATGTGAATTATATCTCAATAAAGCTGTTAAAAATAACAAAAAGAAGGAATAACTCATTTCCTCAAGGCTTAGACATAACCTTTGTGGTATTATGTAGGGACAGTAATTGCATAAAAAATTGCTGAGCATTAGAAATTTGATGTTTCAAAAATGGCATAAATAACAAAAATATATTGTTGATAATTGTTGGTACCAGATGTGGTGGTTTGGAGCTGTATGTACCCTAGAAAAACATGTGCTTAAAGTTGATCCATTCTTGTGGGTGTGAACCCATTGTAAGTAGGATCTTTTGATGAGGTGACTTCAGTTAGGATGTGGCATAACCAAGTCAGTAATCCTATTACAGGAGTCCTTTGTAAGCAAAATGAAATCCAGACACACAGATGCAGAAAGCCCCAGGAAGCGTGAAGCCGAAGGTCAGAGGAAACTAAGGATGGGAGAAGCTTAGAGAGCTGCCGTGTGCATGACCGAGGAGCCCAGGACCAGGGTCCAGGCTGACAGCCCTAGAAAACCAGTCTCCAGGAAGAAAGTACCGCCTTGATGATGCCTTGATTGGGACTTTTTCTGAGCTGAACAACCCCCATGGTTTAATCCCCCTGTTTACACGTATTTGCCTGAGCGGCCAAGGAAACTAGATCACCATATGAAGAGTGCATGGATGATCATTAACTTATATCCCCTCTACTTTTGGGGTGTATTTGGCATTTTTCATAATAAAAATGTAATAAAATAGAAAACTTGAATAGTATTAAAAAGATATTGAACCAGTATTTAAAAATATCATCTTAAATGAAATCTTAAAGCTCAGACTTTTTTGACTGAGGATTCTTCCAGACATCCAAAGATTTAATAATTTTAATTTTGTTCAAATTATTCCAGGGTATATAATAAGGGAGAAGTCCTTTGTTCATTTTAGGAGTCTAGCCTAACCTTGATACAAGAACTTAGACGAGTATAAGGAATGAAAATGACTGATTAGTCTCTTTCATAATCATTGACACAAGAGTTTTAGACAAAAAATTAGTAAATGAAATCCAACTATGTATTTAAAACTACTTCATGAACAAGTTGGGAAGTTTTCCATGGATGCAAGGTGGGTTTAACATTAGAAAATCAATTTACAAAATTCCTCATGCTAATAAAGAGGAAACTCACATGATGATTTTGATGAAAAACAAAGATATTTTAAAAAACTCAATACTGATTTATGGAAAACTTTTAGTAAATTGGGAATTGGAAACATATTACTGATTAAGGTCATTAAGTATATAAAATACCAAATAGTGATAAATTGAAATTATTCTCATTACCATTGGGCATTTATTAGTCAGGGTTCTCTAGAGAAACAGAGCTAACAGGAGATTACTGTAAATAAGAGATTCGTAAAAGTGTCTTATGCAACCATGGGGATGCAAGAGTCCCAAATCTGTAGGGTAGGCTGCAAAGCTGTTGAATCTGATGAAAAGTCTCAACGACACCACAGGAGAGGTTTGCTAGCAGAAAAATAGAGAAAATTCTCTCTTCTTCCTTAAAAGATTTCAACTGACTGAGTCAAATCCAACTGATTGGATTATCTTGTTTGCAAGAGACACTCCCAAGTTGATCGTAGATGTAATCGGCCACAGCTGCAATCAACTGACTGATGACTTAATAAACCAGCCTTCTGGTTTATCAGCCAGCCAAGAAATATCCTTGTAGAAATGGTTAGGACCTTGCTTGGCTGACCAGACAACTGGGCACGATCACCTGGCCAAGTTGACACCAGAACCCAACCATCACAGTCCACCCCCTTTCAACTTGGCAGCTATACTCATCTCCTTAAAACATGCCTATTTTCTAAATAGAACCCAATCACAGATATATGTTTTGCCTAACAATACTCATCTATGCTGTGTACAACTGGAATGTACTAAATCTCCCCAGAATAGGGAACAAGTCCTAAGGTAGCATTCACTCTTAAACTTTATATCCTGTAACTTAAATTCTATAACATGAACAATACAATTTATGTCATATGATAAGAAGAAAACAAAATATTTGCTGTATGTATAAATACAAACATCCTCATAACAAAACAAGGAGGAACTATTTATACCATCACAGTCCTATTTCTTTAACTGGTCACATGATCATGGTTCATATTTATCACTACTTTCTTCCACCACCCATTCCATGTTCCCTTTACCCTCAAAAAGCACTTCAGCTGGCCATGGTTCTTTGCCTGGTGGGGTGACCCAACCCATCATTCCTGAAGTTTCTGGGCCATTGGTAGGCCTACCTGGATTTGGTTGTTGCAGTTTTCCATTGACTTTAATCACAGGACATGGTAGTACTAAGAGACACCTTACGGGATCTCCCATATTCCAGGAAGACTCTTCTTTACCTCCATTGTGTACTTGCAGTCCTATTATCCATTGATAGTAAGGATCAGTCACTCCAGACAGTACAGTAATTCTCTTCCTTGCCTGTTGATCAAATGCATGAGAAGCCAAAGTGGCCAGATGTTAGTCTTAACTTCCAGTTCAATGGAATCATTGTTGTGTCTCCTGGTAGAAGCACTCCTCCTTTTGGAACTAAGACTGTAGACCAGAAGAGCTTAAGGTTTCAGGAATAGGAAGCAACAGTTTTTCTAGTGGATCACTAGGGGTGATAGTGAAAACTCTCATTTTCACCCCTTGATTCCTGGACCCATGAATACTGGCTATGGGAGAAACAGCACCATAGAGTGGATGCTGATTCAGAGCATACACAGCCTCCTGGAGAACACTGTCACAGCCCTGAAAGGTATCGCCACCTAGTTGGCACCATAATTGGGTCTTCAAAAGGCCATACCACCATTCTTTTAATCCAGCTGCCTCTGGATGATGGGGAACATGGTAAGACCAGAGAATTACATGAGCATGTGCCCATTCCAGCATTTCATTTACTGTGAAGTGTGTTCCTTGATTAGAAGCAATGCTGTGTGGGGTACCATGATGGTGGATAAGGCATTCTTTAAGCCCATGGATGGTAGTTTTTGTGGAAGCATTGAGTGCCAGGAAGGCAAACCCATATCTGGAGTATGTGTGTATTCCTGTTAGAACACATTGCTGCCCCTTCCATGATGGAAGTAGTCCAATGTAATCAATGTGCCACCAAGTAGCAGGCAGATTACCTCAGGGAATGGTGCCATATCAGGACTGAGTGTGAGTCTCTACTGCTGGCAGATTGGGCATTCGGCAGTGGCCATAGCCAAGTCAACCCTGATGAGTGGAAGTCCATGTTGCTGAGACCATGCATAACCTCCATCCCTACCACCATGACCACTTTGTTCATGAGTCCATTGTGGCAGGAATGGGGACCATGGGCATTTGGGCCACTTCCTCATGTAACTTACTTGTGCCTTCAGGACCTGCTCGAGCCCTAGCTCCTATATATATCATTTCCATTTTATGATGGAGTGCTCCTGTACATGCCCAACTTTATGCCTTGGTGGGTCAGACACCCAGCTCATGATAGGCAACTCAAATCTCATGATAACTTAGTGGTCCATGGTTAAGCATTCAGTCTCTACTAAGGCCCAGTAACAGGCCAAAAGTTGTTTCTCAAAAGGAGAATAATTATCTGCTGAGGAGGGTAAGGCTTTACTCCAAAATCCTAAGGATCTGTGTTGTGATTCTCCTATAGGGACCTGCCAAAGGCTCCAGACAGCATCTCTCTTTGCTACTGACATTTCCAGTACCATTGGATCTGCCAGATCATATGGTCCAAGGGGCAGAGGAGCTTGTACAGCAGCCTGGACCTATCACAGAGCTTCCCTTTGTTCTGGTCCCCACTCAAAATTAGCAGCGTTTCTGGTCAATAGGCTGGAGTACAACACCCAAATGAGGAATATGTTGCCTCCAAAATCCAAAGAGGCCAACTAGGCATTTCTGCCTCTTTTTCTGGTCATAGAAGGGGCCAGATGCAACAGCTTATTCTTCACCTTAGAACAGATATCTTGACATGTCCCAAATCACTGGATATCTAGAAATTTCACTGAGGTGGAAGGCCCCTGTATTTTTGTTGGATTTATCTCCCATCTCTTAACACATAAATGCCTTACCAATAAGTCTAAAGTAGTTGTTACTTCTTGCTCCCTAGGTCCAATCAACATGAGACCATCAATATAATGGATGAGTGTGATGTCTTGTGGGAGGGAGAAACGATCAAGTTCCCTGAAGTCAAAATTATGACATAGGGCTGGAGAGTTGATATACTCCTGGGATAGGACAGTGAAAGTATACTGCTTGCCCTGCCAGCTGAACACAAACTATTTCTGGTGGTCCTTTCTAATAGCTATCGAGAAACAAAGCATTTGCTAGATCAATAGCAGCATATCAGGTACCAGGCAATGTGTTGATTTGTTGAAGCAATGATACCACATCTGGAACAGCAGCTGCAATTGGAGTCACCACCTGGTTAAGTTTACGATAATCTGCTGTATCCTCCAAGACCCATCTGCTTTCCACACAGGCCAAATAGGAGAACTGAATGGGGATGTGGTGGGAATCACCACCCCTTAATCCTTCAAAACCCTGCGATTCCCTCCAGGAATCTGGTATTGCATCTGATTTACTATTTTGCTGGATAGGGGCAGTTCTAGTGCTTTCCACTTGGTTTTCCTACCATAATATCCCTCACTCCATGAGTCAGAGAACAAGTGGGGGGATTCTGCCAGTTGCTGAGTATGTTGATTCCAATTACGCATTCCAGAACTGAGGAAATAACCATAGAATGGGTCCAGGCCCCGCTGGACCTACTGTGAGATGGACCTGAGCTACAAATCCATTGATCACCTGACCTCCATAAGCCTCCACTCTGACTAGTGGACTAGAGTGACCTTTTGGGTCTCCTGGAATTAAGGTCACTTCTGAGCCAGTGTCAAGCAATCTGTGAAATAGCTGATCATTTCCTTTTCCCCAGTGCACAAGTCACCCTGGTAAAAGGTTGTAGGTCTCCTTGGGGAAGGCTGGGAGGAGAGTTAACTGTAAATTTTGGGCAGTGTAACAGGGTCCTTCCCCAAGTGAACTCACCCCTCCCCTCATTCAAGAGGCTCTGGGTCTGTAAACTGTCTCAAGTCTGGAAATTGATTAAGGGGCTGTGACTCTCTGTTTTTTGTAATACACATTAGACTTTTGTTCACTTACCTAGAACTCTTCTGCTTATATGGCTCAAGCAAGAGTTTAGTAGACTGCCCATCTATTTTACTTCTAGATACCCCATGATCTACTAGCCAATGCCAGAAGTCTCTGTGAGTCAGATTATTTTGCCTGCTGCTTTGAGTCTGCTGTCCATTATGGTGGCCATGCCCACCTTGTCTGTGGTGATTAGCTGTCATCACATGGCTTCGGCCGACACCAACTTGGGATCCGATCATCCCCATTGTGTTTAAGGATTCCAGCTCAGTGACAGCAGTTCCCACAGTAATATCTGACCTACAGAGAAAGGCGACTACACAGCTCTTCAGGGATGATGGAGCTAGTCTTATAAATTTTATTTGTCAAAATCCTGGTGAAAGGTGTGTCCTCTGGACATTCCTGGGGTGTGTGAGCAGGTGTTCCATGATAAATCCACTCTGACATTCCCATCTCTCTAAGCCTTTGGATCCCTCATCAACCTTATACCAAGGCAGTTCTGGCATTTCAACCTCAGGTCATGTCAGCCACCTTTTGATCCATGTTTCAGCCAACCATCCAAACAAACTGTCAATGCCCTTTCTAACCCTTTGAGCTACAACATTGGATGCAGAATCTCTGCTTAGTGGGCCCATGTCAATAAATTCAGCTTGATCCAACTCTATGTTCCTTCCATCATTATCCCACACCCTTAATATCCATTCCTACACTTTTTCCTCTGATTTTTGTCTACATAGATTAGCAAACTCACGCAGTTCTTTTGGAGCGTAGGCTACCTCATCATGGGTCACTCTTTGTACCTCACCTATTGCGGTGGTTCTGTTTCTCTGGAGAACCCTCACTAATACACATGGTCATGATTCTTAGTCCTGTCTCAGTCTGCCAGAGATGCTGTAACAAATGCCACCGGCAGAGTTGGCCTAAACCTTAGGAATTTCTTGTCTGACAGTTCTGGAGACAAGAAGTCCAAAATCAAGAGCCTAGATTGCTGACCCAAAATCCATGCGTCAGCAGGCTGTGCTTTCTCTCTGAAATCAGAAATATTCTTGGCCATGAGAGAGGCAGGGATTCCAGTGAATTTCCCTCCTATTGATTGGAAAGATGGAAAGAATGCTTTCCGTAAGGGTTCGGATAAACCAGGAGTAAACAGAGCCTCACAGGAAAAGTTAACCTTCAAATCATTTTAATTTCTAAAATTGAATTGAGGTGATTCTTGATTGCTAGTGATCCCAGATGCCTGAAAGAAGAAGATATAAATACTTCAAGGAAAAGGTTAACATTGTTCTAGGCCTAGAATTATTTCTAAAAATAATTCTATAAATACAGTGTCCAGTAAATGATTTTTTAAAAAACACATGAGACAAGTCACCTGAATAAAAACCAGCAAAAAAAAAAAAAGAAAGAAAGAAAGAAAAGAGAATAGGGAAACAGACCCAAAGAAACTTCTCATATTAGGATTATCAGACCTAGATTTCAAAAAAACTACATTTACTTTTTTCAAGGAGATCAAGGACATGATTGAAAGTACCAGGAGAAACCTAGAAACTATGAAGAGTCAAATAGAAATTATAGAAATGAAAATCAGAATAACCCAAAATAAAAATGTCATGGCTGGGTTTACTTGCATGTCAGACATAGAGAACTTGGAAGGTTTATCAGAAGAATATATTCAAAAATACAAAATTTTTTTGTAGGCACAGAGGGGACAAATATGGAAATTATGAGGAAGGCAGGAGACTTGGAGCACATTATGAGAAGGCCCAAAATATAGGTAGTCAGAGTCCAAGAGAAAGAGAAGGAATAAGTCAGAAACATTGTTTTAAGAGATGATAGAAAACTCTTAAAACTCATAAAAGACAACAAGCCACAGGTTCAAAAAGCACGATATGCAACCTTCAAGTAGAATAAATACAAAGAAATATGTACTTTTAAAACCCAATCAGTTGGGGTTGATTCAGTCAGTTGAAGACATTTAAGGAAGAAGAGAGAATTTGCAATGCTTCTTCAACCAGTGAGCCTCTCCTATGCCGTTTGTCAAAGACTTTCATCAGAGTTGCCAGCCTTGCGGGCTGCCCTATGGATTTTGAACTCTTGCATCCCCATTGGTTCCATGAGACACTTTTATAAATCTCATGTTTATAGATATCTCCTGTTGGTTTGAGGTCTATTGGGACTATAGTCTAGTTATAGAAGAGAAGAGGGGTGGGTCATGAAAAGAATTAGAAGTGTCTTTCAAGCCAGTTACCTCAGGTCATTCCATTGCAGTTTCATCTTGTGAAACACGATTAATCACTCCGGACAGGAGTGAACCCTGTTTCTGTAGGGGAGGTGGTTACAGGGTTAGCAGGCACTGAGGGTTCATCTCCTTAGGCGGGAACTCTTCAACTGAGTGAATCAAATCCAACTGATTGGATTCTCTTGTTGTGGAAGACACACCCTTAGGTGATTGTGGATGTGATCAGTCACAGATGCAGTCACCTGACTGATGATGTAATAAGCCAGCCTTCTGGTTTATCAATCCGCCATGAAATGTCCTTGCAGTAAGGGTTAGGCCAGTGCTTGGCTGACCAGACAACTGGGCATCATCACCTGGCCAAGTTGGCACCTGAACCCAACTATCACACCATGCTTACAATTGACAGAATAGATAATTAATTGTGTTGAACCAATCAATGTATATCTCTTGGGGTTAGTGAGAGACCACCTTCCCTAGTCCATGGAAGGATGATAATCCAAACCAAATCAGAATTTTTCCAGAAGAGAAGGAAGAATGAAACAGCATTGGATACACAATCAATAATGTCTACCAATAATATAGTTTCTTAAGGAACCAAAAATGTTAATCCATTCCTGTATCACAAGTAGGAAATAGGAAAAAAACAAAAGATAAAATTTCTTAAGCCGAGAACAGGTGTCTGAGCCATTAATCTTTCTCACATCCGCAGTTCAAGATAACTGCCGGTTTCTCCTTCAAGTCTTAAATAATATAAATATACCTAAGATCAATTATCCCTCATCAAACAAATACCTACTTAATAGAGCCCTAAATTTAAAAAAAATGTGAATTTATCCCAACTCTCCAATCACTTATCTATCCATCTATATCTATCTATCTATCTATCTATCTATCTATCTATCTATCTATCTATCTAATCTATCTATACCAATGCTTTTATATTTATATATTAGAATTCCAAAGTATGGTTATGGGTTCAAAGAATAGGTGAATTTTACATTTTAATTGACAAATATTGCCATATTACTTTAAAAAAAACCTATGGTAATTCATATTCCCATCAACACGTATGGGAGTTATGTACTGGCTAGTCCTCAAAGATTACTCTTCTACATTAACTTTAAAAACATATTTCCAGTTTCCCCACACTCCCCAAGAAGTTTGGAATTGCACCGAATCGATACATTATCACACCAGAATCTACTTCTATTCAGGCTCTTTTACAGCATGGACCCTCCCACACTCGAACATTGTCATGAGGGTAGGACCAGGTCCTTGCTCACTTCAGTCCCTCCAAGCCAAGCACATCAAGTGCTTAATAAATGTTTGATGAATGAATAGCTTAATAAAACTTTTATTTTTATGTTTTAACTTTTCCATTAGGTTTTCACATTTCTATTTACATTTTTTCTAGACATATTATAGCTTTTTGTTCTTGTGAGTAAAATTTCCCAATTTGATTCACATTTAAGAGAAATTTTTTCAAAGTTGGAAAAAATTTTTAGACATAGTAGAAAATAATTACAGAAATTTGGAAAATAAAGAGGATTAAGAAGGAAGTAAAAAGCATCAATAATCCTATCACTATTTTTAACAATTTGCTATATTTTACTACAGTCCTTTTCAGACACACAGGCATGCATATATGTAAATATAATATATACATAATGTATTTGCATGTATATGTATGTATTTTGTTATGCATACATCCAGTGTTTTATCATGTCTTTTTTTAGTTAAATTTGTGAGTATGATAAATTTAAAACATTTTTTATGACGGCATGATACTCTACCATTTAGCTATCACATTAATTAACCTCTCTAATAGTTGAATATTTGCAATATTAGTATACTAATTTTTCACTAAAATAAATAATGCTATACCAAATTCTTTGAATTAAAAATATCTTGAATGTATTTTTGTATACATTTTGTAGGTATAACTACTGAGTTATAGGCTGTGAATCTATCTATCTATCTATCTATCTATCTATCTATCTATCTATCTATCTATCTATCTATATCTATCTATTTTTTTTGCATGGGCAGGCACCAGGAATCGAATCCAGGTCTCCAGCATGGCAGGCGAGAGCTCTGTCACTGCACCACCAACACCTGCCCTGAATATTTTTTAAGGGTTGTGATACACATTGTAAGTTTGCTTCCCAGGAAGGTTTTATTGATTTGCATTTTAGATGAGCATCATCTTACATATTCCAACATTTATAAAGGTTTGGCTAATCTGAATTGTCCAGTAGGGCCTCTTGTTTTCATTACAATTTGTTAATGAGGTTGACATTTTTTCGTAAGTATACTATTTGAATTTCCTCTTATGTGAATTGTCTCTTTATTCTTTTGCCATTTTTGCTTTGCTTTGTTTGTATTGTGATGTTTGTTTCTCATTTTCTAATTTTCTAGTAGCTACCAGATGGTCTGCACATCTTTTCTTTCTCATTGGATAAGCCTGTTTTATTAGTGGCAGGATGGCAGTTGTAAGAGAGACAGTGACTTTTACTTCCATCGCAATTGGTCCTAGGAAGTATCTTGTGTTTTATTATTTTCTAATTATGCTGTATTGCCCATTGAAAACCTACTCAGAGAGTACAGGCTTTTATATTGTGTGGTTGCACTATCATTTGGGAGGGGTCCTAGTGGAAGTAGTCTCTAGTGAAATTTGCCATTTCTATTATTGTTTTGAATAAATAAAAGAATACCTACATATGCGGCAAACATTTGCTTTTGAAATTTCCAGGTAAAACTTAATTGAGTTATAATTTACAAATGCTGAACTTTTCAGCTCTTAAATGTACCTTTCAATCAGTTTTAAGAAATGCTTATCAAGACACCAAATGTTTCCATAGTTTACCATTTCTTCTACAGCAGGCCTAATGGAGATGGGTTCTTTCAACATTTGTTTGTTTGAAAATGTCTTTATTTCAACCTTCTTTTTTTGATGGATATTTTCACTAGATATAAAATTCTGCTTTGATAATTATTTCTTTTAGCACTTTTAAAGAAACCACTCTATTGTCTCTGATGAGAAGTCAGTTTTCATTCTTATCATTGCCTCCTATAAATAATATTTCTTCTTTCTCTGGCTGATTTTATGAATTTCTTTTTATTCATGTTATATTATTTTGATCTTTTTAATGTGCCATCATTTCCTGTTTCTTTGTCTGCTTTGTACATTTTTGTTGCACATTGAATGCTTTAATATTTTAAAGTGCTACCACTGTAATTTAGTCACAGAAATGTCTGATCCTTAAGCTTGTATCCAGTTAGTGTTTCAAAAGAGATTTCCTTAAATACAAGGAGCTAACAAACAGGACAACAAAAAACCATACAAAACAAAACCAAAATGAACAAAACACCTTTCCCAGCCTTTGAAGCTTGGTTTGCAGATTGGTTCTGTGCAAGTGCTCTTTTTCAGAACTTAACCAATCTTACAGTGATGGTAAAGTCACTCCAAGGCTAAAATTAGGTTTCTCACTTGTGTTTTCTAAGCATCAGTCTTGTCCTGGTTATGTACGCATGTCTTTATGTTCTCACATTTACAAAAAAAAAAAAAAAAAACTCCAAAAGTTTCTTTTCCCCCAGAAAATTCAGTCTTTCCTCCCATCCTAAATACTCTATCATATATCTTAAAGCAGCATTTTAGCTGCCCCAGTGGGCCACTTCCATGTTTCAAACAGTTCCAGAACCAAGCAGACAGAGGCAAGCATGGGGTTATTCTGACCTCTCCAGAACTAGGATCAGGAACCTGCCCTGGAAGCATGGGCAGCTGTGAACTGAGTTGGGAAAGGAGTGGAAGAACTTGAGATGAATAAAAATGGGAACACATCACACCAAAACTTACACATGCAAAATAGGCAGTGTTTTGGAGGAATTTTTTAGCGGTATTGCTTACGTTAAAAAAGAAGAAAGGTCTCAAATTATTAACCTAGCCTCATACCTGAAGAACTAGTACATAAGGAAGGAAATAATTGAGACCAGAGTAGAGATAAGATAGGGGATAGGAAGACAATAGAGAGAATCAATAAAAAGCAAAAGTTGGTTCTTTGAAATGTTGATGAACATTTAGGTAGACTGACAAAGAAAAAAAGAGAAAGGATGAAAATAACAGCAATGAGAAATGAAAGGGGGGACTGGCATGGGGGGGGTCTGGGTTATTTCAGGATCATTGAAATTTGTATTATAACTGTGTCTTTTGTATATAAATTTTTTTAGTCTTACATTTCCTATGAAGATTGGCAGCTATTTTGGGGGGGTTCTTTCTTCTTTCTTCTTTTGTATGCTTGTCTTTTTACAACGCAAAGCTTTTCTTCTCCCTTCCTTGCTTTCTGCAAACGTGGCCTGTTTGTGTGGCTCTTCATTGATCTCCACACAGTTATTTCCTGGAGCCATGCCAGTCTCAGGAATCTCCTGAGACCAGAAAGAACATGTTGTTCCAACTCTTAAAAAACAGGGATTTAGATTTCTCACTGCTGAAAGCTCCTTATCTCTGAGAAGACAACTTTGTCGAGTCTTTTCTGAAACCTTGAAGTCCTCTCATCATTTTGTTCATTCCCTTGTTCTGTCTCCACAGTTTTAGGGAATCTTTTGACCTGTTTTGTGATTTGGGCTTTAGCTATCTCCTGGTGATGCTGAAAATGACATTTGTATTTTGTACCTCATTATCTAAAAGTCAATTTGTATTCTAATTAAATCCAACCAGTAATCTCTGAGCATTGACTATGTGCCAGATGCTGGATATTTGGGGGCTCAAAAGACAATTTCCTGTGTTTGGGGACTCAAAATAGTGGGGGCATGAAAAATAAATAACAACAAACACAAAAAAGACAGAATATGCTAAATGTCATCGGATTTATCATCTGCTATGCTTGTCTTCTGATCTTCACCATCAAGACTTTTATGCCTTTATGAAAAAAAACCAGGCAAGGAATAAAAGCTTAGTAGTTTACATGCTGTAAAAATTAAAAGAACATGATTTAGGATTAAAGGAGGTAATGATTTAATTTTGGAGTCTCTGAGCTGAGCTCTGGTGGTCTAGGAAGCTCTGGGGAAAATCCACATATTGCAGTGACAGATTCGGGTTGGATGATTTTGTGAGTGCAACAGCAGATGCACTTACGGAAGACTTTTCAAATCAAGATATTGCCTCACATGACCTTAGGACATGGCAGCTCTCCCGAGGCGCTGCATCTGATGAGAGGTTTTCTGTTTAGACAGCACATGAACATTATTTCCCTTAATACATTATCTAAGGAGATACTTTAAATTCCATGGCTTGTAAAATTATTAACAGGATACAAATATATGGTCTTTAAATCAGTAAAATCTGTTCATAAGCCTTAGCTAGCTTGGACTAAGATAAACATTTCTCCTTTATGGTGATTTTCTCGGGGCTACAAATATGGTTCACCCATCTCTATATCTCTGCTTCCACTGAAATACTTGAAATCTAAGTAACTGGGCCCTTTTGAACCTCCCTGGGACTTTGATCCCCTTTATCAGGTTGTTAAAAGCGTATACCTTGAATATTTTCAAGGAGTCATACCAAGGTGCTAATAGAGTTAATGGTCAAAAGGGGGCGGGCCATGGTGGCTCAGTAGGCAAGAATGCTTGCCTGCCATGCCAGAGGACCCGGGTTCGATTCCTGGTGCCTGCCCTTGTTAAAATAATAATAATAATAATAAAAAAGATGGTCAAAAGGTTGGACAATTTGTACTTGCATGGTTTTATCTCTTAATCTTTGCTAGTAGCACATTACTGAGTATCTTTTCACACTGCGTATTTACCTGTAAATTTTTCTCTGACCCCAAGCACTGCTGATAAAAAATATACAGCATATTTCGTTGTGCAATTCAGACCGTTTGATATCTATAATTAACTCCCACGATACATCTTCACTTCTATAATCTTTGACAGTACTTAATAAATCATATTACCTGTAAAGGTTGACATGTTATCCTAGATACCATTCATATTTCTGTTACACGATAGAGTTTAAAAATCTGACAATTTTGAAAGTTGCAAAGTTAAATAGAAATCTTGGTTACTTATTTAAATAACAGAAGCTGCACACTTTTATCAACTATTCATCCTTTGTATCAAGATCTGAATTTGACACGAAGCTATTTTTCAGCTCTGTTTGGATTTACTGTCAAACTCCAAAACCATTAGTAAATGGTACCCACTCTTTAAATCATAAGAAGAAACCTAGATTTGTTTGCAGTTTTTTAATCTGTTGTTAATAAACTTGAAAGAGCCCACAGCTCTGTCTAATAAACACATCAAACTAATGGGTACCAGAGCAGTTCAGAAGAGCGCTTGTTGTTTTGTGTTTAGATTTCACTCAGAATTAATCAACAATGGATGGGGCCTGCTGGATTTATTAGCAACTCAAACGCCTGTGATTTAATGCCAGGTCCCTTTGACTCATTCCAGTGAGTGCTGGCATGGGAACAGGACTGATACATACGTACATCCTTGGGTTTTAAAAAGAAAGGGAAAAATAGAGCCTAAAATCAGACCACAGGATTGGCAAGAATTTCCCGAGAGCCATTTTGAATTTAGCCCTGTACAGTGAGTCTGTGAATAGGAAGCAATTGATTCAGGAACAGAGGGGCCTTTTTTCGCTCGAGGAAGCCTTCAGCTGTGCAGATGGCTTGCTGGCATAATCCAGCCTGCTTTTGAAAAAAAATTGTATATTTTAGGCTACCTTCTCATGCTCCACATTGCTATTATTTTCCTCCCTTTGTTCTAAGCCTCCAAATTTCCGGGGCAAGGAGAGGTTGAGGGGCTTAGGGAGGGGGCCGCACTGTAAATGGAGTATCTCCCGTAGATTTATGGGTCTCTCGCACGCTGCCGGCAATGCTGTCTGCTTGTCCCAGCACTAGGGTGTTCTTTGCACAAAAGTGTCAACTTTTGAGTGGGGCTTCTGGAAACAGATGTAGAGATTAATCTTGAGAGTGCGTTTTTTTTTTTTTTCCTTTCTGAGGATCCAAAAACGTGCCTACTTGTGCAATACCCCTGGTTCTAGACATTTATTTTTCAAAGTGATCTCATTTCTCAATTACAAAGGCCACATTCTTTACTGTTCATGCTCAGAAAATTCCGCAGCCCTTAGCCATTCCTCTTGCTTCCCATGTCTGGGCTGCCTTCAGAGAGCAAGTTATTTGTGGAAAGACATTATTTATCTGGAAGCCCTTCAGTGAAAACTTGATAGTCGCAGCTCCTCCGGGGATCGGCTAGGGGCGCTCCCCCGACCACTTCCTCTGGGAAGAGAGCCCACGTGGGGCCTGGTAAGCTGTTCCCCATTGAGTTGTCGCCCTTTCACTTCCCTGCCAGAAGCACATTTTTCTCTCTCACTCTCTCACTCTAGGTCATCTTTTCTTATTTCTCTCATATGGTGGTGAATTTTGAAGATCAACTTTATGCCAAAATGGGCATTTGTTGGAATATTTTAGCCCATAACGCACAGTGTTCTGAAACAAATCTGCATTAAAAAGAAAATGAGCGTGTAAAGCACATACCCCCTGCTTTGCCTCTTGTGGCTCTTTTGTCCAATGATAAGTTTTCTTTCATCAAATAGGGGACTTTATGGGAATGATTCAGACTGTGAACTCTTTTTTGGGGGGAAGGGGTAGTATTGGAAGCATTCCTTACTCAGAGAATAAATAGCGCAGCGTCCACACCTGTGGAGTGCCGTGGTTGTGAGTCAGTGTATTTGTTTTCCCTCCTTACAGATTGTCTCTCCCATTTGTATGGGAGACATGCAGATGGTTCTTCCTTTCTTATCCGTAAACACTGTGTGCCGTGCGTTTCAGCTCAGGACTACCACAGATCTGCTCTAGTCAACAACTGTGTAAGATCAGCAAATGTCCCGACATACAGATGTTTTCTCACTGCTGTAATCATTCTCCTTCTACTCAGAACGTTCTCTTGTGAAGGACATTTATTTCGGTATTGCCATATTTAATTTTCTCATGGCAACTTTTGGATCGTGTATCTCAAGGCCGTTGGGTGCAACGAGGAACCTGGCTCTCAAGTGAAAGATGTTTACATTTAATGCCAAACTCAGATGTTGCTGGTTAAAGAGGGCAGAGCAGATGTGTTTGCACACCAGTTTTTCCCCCAGAAATGATAAAAAGCAACACCAAGAGTGAAAAACAGATAAGAAATGTCTTCTCCTCTGAAACTACGGAGTAGCCACAGATGCAAACAATGATGATGAAGAATAAGGACCCAAAAAGGTGCTGTGAGTCCAGGCTGGCTGAGGTCCCCCGCGCCGCGGGCACGCCTGGAGCTGTGACTGCAAGTGGTCGGAGCGCCAGAAGTTGAAGACCCGTCCTGAGAAGCCAAACCGAGGATCCCTCCCTGGAATGGCAGATCCCCGGAGTCTGGACTGGCTACAGGAAGGCTATTCAATTTGGGTTTACACTGCCCAGGAGGGGCAGGGGCAGGTTATAAACACAGACTTGCTCAGATGTGCTATTTTATCACAAGCAGGCTGGCCACGAGGCAGAGAGAAGAGACGGAAGGCAAACAGATCTGCTCAGGAATCACAGGCAGCTGAACATAAACGTGGCATCCTGGAGTGGGCCCATACCTGCCTGCTCGAGTTGATAAGTAAATTTTCAGAAATTTTGCAAAGTGGTTGTTAAACAAAGCCATGATTAAAAATGAAATTATATGAACTTACCATAAATTATATTAAAAACAAAAAAGGTAATAAGTACTCAAAACTCATCATTTCTTAATTACTTCATTTACTACTATCTATCCTCTTAAGGTTGTTTATGTCTATCGTATCTGTATAATGGAAATATTGTTAGACGCTGGGCTACTGTGTAACTTTTCCCAATGCTGTGGTCAGTGATGTCACGCTGTTAGCTTGAAATCAGCTATGGTGGGAGTATTTACACGATGAAAATCTGCAAATGCGGCACATCAGAGCTTGATTTATTGTTTCATTTATTGTTTAGATTTTAAGTGATGGAGAAAATGTTAATAACGTAGATTAAACTTAAAAGTGTCATGTCTGAAAAAAGGCGTCATGTCTAAAAAAAGGCATCATGTCTGTAGGACAGAAAATTGAAGTATTCTCCCTTTTTTTGAAACCTATTATCTCATTCAGCAAAGAAGTTGCTCAAATCCTTGATGACAGAGTGAAGTTCTGAGAACTGTGTTTTCCTTGCTTCATTTTCATCGTACTCATTAGTATAAGTGACAGGACCCCTTACATTCATGTCGGAACTGCACTCACCTGTCAGATGCAACCACAGACTGGGTACCAGTTCAGCAAAAATCAATTAAAGCACTCTGGGGAGAACCAAGCACTATATGGAATTTACAATTACTAATGTTTGTAGATTGTATGCTATACAGCCTGTATATTAGTAAAATTTATAATTAACTTATGTAAGTGTATATAAAACACAAGTATAGAAAAATGCATACATTATTCTTAGGATAGTTTGTTGTTAAGTGCCTGGCAACATCACACAGAGGCTTTGCAGTGTCCTTTAGAAAATGTCCTCCTCACTTTGTTAGGGTGTGGGTTCAGAGAGGACGAAAATTAGTAACATGAATTCTGGGAGCATGTGTCTGGAGGCACAAGTAAGCCTCAGACTTCATGAGAAAGTCCTTTGAGAAAATATATTTGAATTTGAGATATTTGTAGCTCCAGTTTATCTCCTTAGCTTTTCCCACACTAATTGCAGCCTGTCCTGAAAGAATTGTCCCCACTCAAAAATGTCATCATCTGAAAAGAATGAGCATGCGATCTATACATAGATATTTAAGACAAAAGAAAGAGGAATAGGCGCTAATCTATGTAACATGACACATAGAAAGAGCTCAACAAATTTTATTAATAAAATAATGTGCAGATGAGTAATACAGATCAGAATAAAGATTAGGCCAAGAAGTAGAAAACTATTTCAAACATGGAGCTCTCAATATTTTCAAACAAATTGAGGAAAATATTACTTTTGTAAAAATGAGATTATAGGGGAAAAACAATGGATCAAAGAAGAGAGAGTTGAAAAGGAAGGAAACTGCTACTAGAGAATTTGAGATTTTGGACCAAGTCAAGCTGTTCAAATATAGAAGGCAGAGACAGATATTATCAGACACTAAAGAATGTATCTTCCATGAATGTATCTTTTATAAAAAAATGATGAAGTAATCTAATAAAATCTAACAAATTCCTTAACTTGAAATCAGAGAAGATTGTCTCATTTCTAATGCTCTCAGAATATTTTTAAAAATTATACCTATACTTTGATACAAAGAAGACCTCAATTAAGTTCTAACTAGAAAGAGTACATAATGTACTAACTGACTACAATACACTGAAACGAGAAATTTTTTGCAAAAGTAAAATAAAATCCCAGCCATCTAGAATTTAATAGCAACAACAAAAAAAGTAAAAAAAAAAAAAAATCCCCTCTCAAACCATTTTTTGCTCAAAGAGAAAGATCAGACCTGAAGTTGTAGCACATATAGAAAATAGCCATGATGGAAATATCATCAGAACTCATGTTATACAACTGCAGGCATGCTAGAAAAACCCCATGGTCTTGAGCACCAAATAAAATAAACTTTAAAACTGAGAAATTAAGCATAGAGCAGCAAATTAACTTCAAAAATGCAGACATAAGGGCTTAATAAAGATAACATCGAAAATTAATAAATTAGAACTCAGATAAATAGTAGACAATAAGTATATTATCGATCAACCCTTTAATCAAGTGAAAAAGGAGAGAGAGTGAACAACACAGAATTCAAAACAAAGAGAAAAATAACCACAGACAGAAGGAATTAAAAGAAATATTTAAGAATTTTTTCACAAATACATCTGAAAACTAGATACATGGATGGTTTTCCAGGAAAATACAACTGACTAAAATTTATGCTGGATGAGAGAAAACACTCGAATAGAACATTTACAAGGAAGAAAATGGAAAACTATTGTGTAAGCATTACCCATTAGAAAAGGTATGGTATTTTAATGTGACTCTTTCAAACCTAGAGAATAGATCTTTAGGTTCCATATACACTGTTACAAAACTGAGTAAAGAAAGGCTTCCAATTTATTTTTTACAAAATTACCTCAACATTGAATATAGAAAGCTTCACACCGAATTTACTACACTGGAAGCAATCCTAAGTTAAATCACTTTTATAAAAACGAATACAATGGAACATTATATAACCATTAAAAAGGAAAAGCGTAAAGCTATCTTTATGTGGATAAGGAAAGGTCTTCAAAATATATAATTAAATCAAAAAGCAAGGTTCAGAGCAATGTAATTAATGTACATCCAATTCAGTAAAAATATGTATAGATCTATGAATGGAGCATTTATAAAGAAATTTTATTTTTTTGCATGGGCAGGCACTGGAAATCGAACCCTGGTCTCCAGCGTGGCAGGCGAGAACTCTGCTGCTGAGCCACCATGGCCCGTCCCTAAAAAGAAACTTTTGATGGCAGTGAGTGACATTAAGACTGGGAAGTAGCATTATTTTTCATTTTCCTTTGTTCTTTCTTTACAACCATCTGTTTGTGCTATTTTCATGAAGTTATTCATTAGATGGAGCCTTAGCAACAATATAGGATTTTCACAGACTGTAAATTGCCCAGTTATTACTCTTGGAATATAAAAGTGACCTACAATTTTGGACACTACATTTATTTTACCAGTATGTTTTTGCAAGATAGCTTAGCAGATAAGATATTTTCCCCTCTCGTTCTTTATTAGATGGCATGTCTAAGTAGAATCCCTGGGTGCTCAATATTCCACAAAAAATTTGACCTCCCAGAGTTTGAAGTGCTTGATTTAGTTTGATTAGAAACTATTATTTTAAAGGTATATTACTCACTTCATTTTTCTCTTATACTTGAATTTTTCTTTTTAGCTATTTAAAGAGAGTAGCTACCATATTTTATTCTAGGACAAAAAAAATCAAATCACTCTAAAAAAAGTGTTTCTTGACCTTCCTTTAACATTCAAATAATACTTATGAAGTTGCTGAAAATCTTGGTTCTCTGGTAACTGTACATTTTATGTCAACTTCTGAGGCAGCCGTGTGCGTCTGTGCAGTCTGACAGGTATGGTGTGTGCTGCAACTGGAAAATGCATACAGTTGGCCTAACTTATGCTGGGTAAGCAGATGTGTTGTACTAAAAAGGAAACTTTGGGGAGATGATATTGCTTTTTGTGAGTAAAAAGTGTTTTGAACTGTTGTATGAGAATATCAGTACCTGCAACGCACCAGGTGTTGTACCATGAATTATAAAATCAAATGATGTACAGTTAACAAAAATTCTAACATGCAGAAAGCAGAAGAGTTATGTCAGAGTCTGCCATTGGGGGTGGTTTCACTATCAGTTAAGAATTTTGGAGACAAATGTTGCAAAGTGCTCCTCGCTGCCTATTTTGGTACATTTTTAATGGAGGATTTGTAACTCTGGTGCCTGGATGTTAAAAATTTTCCTACATTTTTTTATGCTTGTGTGGCTGACAATATATATTATATAAAATATATATGAGATATGTATTATTTTGAGGGAGGAACTGATTAATGGGCAATATGAAAGGGGTAAGAAAAGTGCAGGAATCCTCTTTGTTTTAGTCTGGGTATGCGTCGGCGGTCCAGGACTTTTCCAGCATTCTTGCACCCTGGCTAATGAGGTGCTAATGGGGTGTTAGCCCTGGCTACTAGACCAGGGCTTCCAAGAGACAAACGGGAAACACCCTTTGAAGTTTGTGCCTAATCCTTTGAAGCATGCTTCTAATGGGATGACAAGCACATTTCCTGTCTCAGAGATCTGTAGTTTTATGTCCTACAGCCTATGGTATGGATTCTAGGCCAACACATTTGCTAGTTTTCAGATAATGCTTAGGGAAGAAACCGCACTAGAGGGGGTGGTTTTAGGGCTCGGCATTCTCATGTTTGGTCTGTCTCTAAATAATTAATGATAAACTGCCTTTCGTGACTTTTCTTATGCACCACCCTCAAAAGACAAATAGAAGTATCATGTAGGTCACACCAGGGAAGAGCAGCCGATGCCTGTTCTAGTTTGCTAGCTGCCGGATTGCAATATACTAGAAATGGAATGGTTTTTAAAAAGGGGAATTTAATAAGTTGTAAGGTTTACAGTCCTAAGGCTGAGAAAATGTCCCAATTAAAGCAGGTCTATAGGAATGTCCAAACTAAGGTATTCAGGTAAAGATACCTTGGTTCAAGAAGGCCGATGAAGTTTAGGGTTTCTCTCTCAAGTGGAAAGGCACATGGCAAAAATGGTCAGTGTTTCTCTCTTGGCACGAAAGGCACATCTGCTAGCTTTCTCTCCTGGCTTCCTGTTTCATGAAGCTCCCCGGAAGGTGTTTTCCTTCTTCATCTCCAAAAGTTGCTGGCTGGTGGACTCTGTTTTGTGGTTCTACGGTGTTCTCTGTTGTGGCTTTCTTGTGGCTCTGTCATTTTGCCATCCTTCTCTGCTCTCTTCAAATCTCCTCCTTTCTCCAAGTTTCCTCTTTTATAAGATTCCAGTAAACTAATCAAGACCCACATAGAATGGGTGGAGACATGTCTCTATCTAATCAAATTTAATACCCACATTGATCGAATCACATCCCCATGGAGATAACCCAATCAAGTTTCCAGCCTATAGTACTGAATAGGGATTAAGAAAAACAGTTGCTCCCACAAGATTGCTTAGGATTAAATCATGACTTTTCTAGGGTACATAAATCCTTTCAAACCAGCACAATGCCCCTCAAAACTTCTCTCCTCTTTGATCCTTCCTTTTTTCCCTTCCGAACTCCAACATCCTAATTAAATGAGTTCAAGGATTGTCTCTTAATGGTCTTTTTAGCCCCAACTCCCAGCACAGTGGTCTGTAAATACTGCATTTCTTTAATTAATGCCTGTGAACGGATTGGTTTATGACATGGATAGAACCTCAAAGAAGCTGTGCTACTACCTGATTCGTATAACTACAAAAGGTTCTCAACTTAGCAGTAAGCAAGGTCTAGGACAATATAATACCTTCTAAACCTTTAAATGTTTATTGTATTTACAGCTCACTTGCTTCAGATTAAATTAAGGGTATCCAGAGACCAAGATTTTGAAGATCGGGGTCAGACATGAAAAGGACAGATTTTTCTGGCTTCTAGGTCTGGACTCAGATCACATTTCAATTCAGTTAAATGATTTATTTACTCATTTGTATAAATTTATATGGATCCATTTATTCAACAAATATATACTGACTTTTTAAGGGTAACAGTCTATGTGTATAGCTCAAACTTTAACTACCTGAATTAAAGTTAAAATTTCAATGTTTATTTTAGTTCAAGGTATAATCAATCTATTCTTTTCTCCACTTCCTCCATGTATCACTATGTGGGGGAAACAAGATGTCGCAATACATTTTTCTAGTTAACTTCTAGATGACTCCATCTATTTCAGCTAGCTAAAGCTGCCAGGGTGCAATATACCAGAAATGGGTTTACTTTTTCAATGGCGATTTACTATGCTACAAATTTACAATTCTAAGGTTGTGAAAATGTCCACACTAAGGCATCAAGAGCAAGGTGCCTTTTAGAAGGAAAGGCTGCTGGCACGCGGGGGCTCTTCTGTCACCTGGGAGGCACAAGGTGACGTCATCTGGTCCTTCTCTCCTGGCTCTAGTTTCCAGATGGCTCTCTCAGCTCCTGGGGGTCCTTTGTGCTTCTCCTGGGGGTGTGTTCTCTCTAAGTTCTCTGGTTTATTTCTGTCCTTTATCCTCTCCACAAAGGACTCCAGTGAAGGATCAAGACCCACCTTGAATGGGCTGGGTCACACCTCAATTGAAATAGCCCAACCGAAAGGTCCCATCCACAGCAGGTCTGGCCCCACATCACAGCTCCAAACCAGCTCACCATCTGAATGGCCCATGGGTGTCTCATGGTTAACAAGCTTCAATCAGCATGTTTTCTTCTGTCTCAAATATCTCTCTCTCTAATAGAATCTCAAATAGCTCTATCTCTAATTAGAATCTCAAAGAGCTCTATCTCTAATAGGCTCAGTGTTACTTAACGGCCACTCTGCACATGCTTCCTCAAGGTAGAAACCTAGAGCTCCTCCAAGACTCCCCTCAGTCACCCGGCTTCACACATTCAGTGCACCCCAAGTTGCATCAAGTATGCATTTGAAACATTTCTCCATCCTTTTCTCTCAATTCCAATTTTCACTAAATTCAAGTCCTCCCAATCTTTTACCTGAACTACTGGAGTAGTTTCCTAACTTGTCTTCTTGTTTTTAGCTTTATTGTCTCACACATTTTGCACCCATTTGTCTAGGTAATCGTTTCTAATATATTTAATATAGTATTAAATACAACATTACTATGCATTAAGTATATATCAATTCACGATATTCTATAATATATATGAATATATATATTCCTTCATTTGTTTAGAATTCTTCCTAATGCCTACAGAATAAAGTTTAATCCCCTTAACAGAGCATTTAAGCTTTTCAATTTGACTCTTTCAAATCTGCCTCTTGCTTTTATTCCCCCAAATTTAATGTCCGTAGGCAAAGGGCAAGCATCCTTCTGGAGCATCCTCAGAGGCCACTTTCTTGGAAGGCTTCCTGCAGTCTCCCTCCTTCTCTCCTCTTTCATTTAAATGTTCTCCTTTGCTCCTCTGCAGCTCTTTCCCTTCAACTCTCTCCGAGCTTCTCCTATTTCCCTATACGTACATGTGGACCTCTAGCTACGAGCTTCCCAAAGGCAAGGATTGTATTTTATTAATGCTTATTTCCCTTAGCTCAGAGGGAATGTAGCAGGTGCTGAATTAAATGTTTGTTGAAGATGGCTGAGTGTGCAAGAGCTGTTGAAGAATGCGGGGAAGGTATCATTACGGCTTCCTTAAGCCAGAGCCACACTGATCCCCAGAGGAATTTTGGCTGTAGGAGAATGGCAGGGAAGTGCAGATTCTTGCAATTAGAATCAGCATTAGCTAAAGATCAATTCTAGCCTCATTCAGGCTCCTGGGGACACATACTTGATATCTTTCAGTGTATAGGCTTAAAACTGGACTTATACGGACCTTCATCATATTTTTCAGGGATTTTTCCAAGAGTTGTAAACACTTAGTGTCCTGGTTTGAAGCTATTACATACCCCCAGAAAAGGCCATGTTCTTTTAATCCATTCCTTGGATGCAGAACTATTGTGGGAGGGACTTTTGGTTAGGTTGTTCAAATTGAAATATGCTCACCTAGTTTGTGAGAGTTAGGCTCAGGTGTTAACTTGGCCAGGTGATGGTGCCTAGTTCTGTTGTTGTGGACTTAAATCATCAGCATGTGAAATTCTCCTTTGGCTGATCACGTCTGCAGCCGGCTAAGGGGAATGCCTTCTGCAATGAGTGATGCTTAATTTAATTAGCTAGAGGCTTCCAAGGGAGTGGTCAAAAGAGAGCTCAGGAGTCAGCACGCTTCAGTCTCAGCTCAGACCCAGGCGTTTGGAGATGCAGAAAGGAATCACTCTGGGGAGTGTTGTTGGAACCCAGAAGCCAGGAGGGAAGCCCAGCAGACGTCTGCTGTGTGCCTTTCCACGTGACAGAGAAGCCAGAGGACAGCCAGCTGCCTTTCCACTGAAGAACTACAAGTTTGTAACTAAATAAATCCCCTTACTAAAAGTCAGTCTGTCTGTGGTGTGTCGCATTCTGGCAGCTTTAGCAAACTGAAACATTGTTCCAGGTGGGGCTTAATGCTTTACTGGAGCCCTTTATGAGAAGATAAAGGACAGAGAAGCTTGGAGAGAGCTCAGAGAGAGAGAGACGTCCAAAAAGTGAGAGAGCAGAGAGAGGAAAGTCCCAGGAGAAGCAAGCAAGGGCCCACAGAAGCCAAAGAGGCACTGAAGCCAGAACCTGAAAGCAACAAAACCCAGGAGTGAACAACCACCAGAGGCCAGCCATGTGACTTCCTATGTGACAGAGGAGTCCCGGATGCCGGCAGCCTGTCCTCAGAGAAGGTATACTCATGTTAATGCTTTAATTTGGACATTTTTCATGGCCTTAGAATTGTAATTTGTAACCTCATAAATCCCTGTTGTTAAATCCAGTCCATTTTTGGTATATTGCATTTCAGCAACTTTAGCAAACCAAAGCACCTAGATTTTCTCAGGTGGATCCTTATTCCAAAAAAGAATTCAAGCTTGTAGTCTGGTTCTTTGAAATTGTGGTCCCTTTTTACTTTGTCTCGGGAATGATTCTGCTTTTTGATGCTTTTGGCTAGAAAAGTTTCAAGATGTTAATAGAGACTCCCCTTGGCAATGTCAACACTCCTCCAAGAAGCCTTGCCAGCCGTATCCCTCTCTTCCTGCCCTGCAGTCCCTCAGCCTCTGCTTTTCCTGCCCTTGCACTGCGGCTTCCTTCTAGTGGAGGAATTTAGGCCCACATATGTCTCCCTCTGTGCGTTGTGAGTGCCCAGAGGGCAGGCAGCGGTTGATTTCCTAAGGATTTCTCCTGCAGACTGCGGTGCCATAACTTGCATGCTTTAGGCCGTGAGTAAGTGCTGGGTGGATATTTAATTTGGTAATGACAATGGCCTAATAAAGTCAGTTCCCATGGACACACAGTGACCTCAAGAGCAGTTCAGACATGATATTCTTGTTTGAAAAGGCTTGAGTAGGTGACACTGTCTAAAACATTATAGCATCCGAGGATTGAATTTCCTGTGGCAAATAATGTGGGGTTAAGAGGACATTCTGTGCAGTACAGCAATGCAAGGGAAGCCACAGCTGGAGAGGGGAAAGGAGCCAGTGTTTGGAGAGAGGCCGCAAAACAAGATAGGAAATCCTCAAAGACAGTTGCCCATTTTTTACTCCTGGAAAGAGTGAGGGAATGGAGGGAAAGGAAGGTTACGGTTGCAAATAGCTCAACCCACTAACCACTCATACAGCTAAGCACAGTGTTTGTGCAGGAAAGTAAGCTCTGATGAAAATAGAGGGCAACTTTTTTTTTTTTAAGTGCAAGCATTTTAAAAGCAGTTGTGGGAAGTTTTAATCACAGGGTTGTTCTTCATGAAAGAAGAAAAAGACATTTCAATTTTAAATTCAATGGGTTGAAATGATTGTGTCACTTTAGCTTGAGTGGAGCATGACAATAAGTGGGCAGGTTTTCGTTGTGGAAAGTTTGACTTTAAGATGCAACGCTTTAAATTTTTAAAAGCGAATAATTTCTGTTGTTTTTCTTTTTTCCACAAGGACAGCAAGAACTTTACTGCTTTCAGAATTGAGATTAAAATATCGGGCATCAAATTCACTATTTTCTTATTATATGGGCTGGGGCTCTTAATATGGTTAAGCTATGCTAAAAACAGAACAAAGATTGGCTCTCAGGAGATAACGTTTGCTTACAGTTGCTGTATCTCTCACAGACAGACTCTGATTTATGTAAATATTCATGCCTTCACCATGGGAGTTAGTAGGGTAAAAAGTGAGCCTGACTCTACATTGTAAGGTACTTGATTTCCAGTTCCATGTCTTATTTATTACTAAAACACCCTTCTTTTCCGTTTGTTGTACGTATTAGACATTTGATAAAGATTTGCTAAACGAATGATTTTTTTTTTTTTGGCATGAGCAGGCACTGGCAATTGAGCCTGGGTCTCTGGCATGGCAGGCTGAATGAATGAATTTTAAAGGTATGTGAAGTATGCATAGATCATTTAAAGACCTCACCAGCCACCAAGTATCACTAATGATGATAAAGGCATTATCCTTTAAAAGGCTTAATATAGTCATTAGAAGTGTAAAGATAATGTTTTTAAGTACAGGTTAGTTTTTGGAATTTGCCCTTATTCCATGTTTGAGTGAAGCTGTGGTGCCAGGTCTGTGCCCTTCTAAGGACAGGTCAGCTCTATAGCCATGTTGACTCTGCCCAAATGCGAATGAAGATTCAGAAGCACAAAGTCATCGAGGCTATTAGCTCTGATTAGCAAGTGCTGAATAAATAGACTCCTGATCAAAATAATTGGTGGTTCTCTTTATTCAGCTACTTGAAAGAAACAACTTATTTGAAACTTATTTTGCTAATAAGAGAACTTTTCCAAAATGATTTCTCAATTTTTTGCCTTGTCCCTTTCTTTTGCAGCCAAACTTCACAAACATGGAATTATTATTTTTTAAGACAATGCGTATGTATAGGCATATAAAGTAAATTATATTGTATATAACTTCTTTCTTCATGGGCAGAATTGTTTTTCTCTGTGAAATTTTCATTCACAAACCAAGAAACTTTGCTAACAGTGAAACAAATTGCTTCAGTCCCATAACTGATGGTGCTGCACTTGTATTATGGTGGAAAATAGCATAAATATTAATGTTTTTATTATATATATTTTTCATTTTTATTTTTATAAATATCAATGTTTTTTAATGTAGACAATCTGTAGAGCATTAAAGCAATTTCTCATTTTATTCTATGGCATTCATGTTCAGGGAAGTCTCTTTTGGGGTGTGTATGGTTATAGTGGTTCATGAAATGCAGGTTTCAACTTGGAGTCATTCTCTTTGGTAGGGCAACCTCTTCCCACTAAGAGGGCTCTGGATTCTGAAACCTGGATTCGATCACAGTCCTGCCATTTACAAGTTGCATGGCCTCAGTTTAGTAACTCAACTGCTCAACCTCTCTAAGCCTCAGTTTCCTCGTTTGTAAAATGGGGGAAATAACAGTAGGATTGTTTGGGGATTAATGAAATGCATTTAAGGTCATTCGCATGGCATTCGTAGTAGCATATAGTTGAGCATTCACCAAAGGAGATTTATGGTAGTTGTTCATATTTCTCCTCCTTGTTCAGCCTTCCTTCTTCTTTTCTCAGGGCAACTCTTGCACCCACCTTCCAAATACATTTGTTCAGACTTTCCTGGTTAATTTATTTTATATGCTCTAATATAGAAAATACATTATAAAGTAGTGGGACCTTTTTCTATGGGACATTTGTCAAATAGATCTCATTATAATTACACCTTCTATAATAGGTTTAGAAATAACATATTTAAACATTACAACAATATTTTGTGGGTTAAACAAACCAAGGATTGCACTCTTACGGAGATTCACACATTCCGTCTGTGTTCCTGGATACTCCCCATCCATCTCACCTGCTCTGCACGTGCCTCTGAGTCTGCTTCTTGACTGCTGCGTAGGCTTCCGTGTCTGGTTGCTGGCTGTTGGTATCTGTCCCCCTTGCTATGCATTGGAGTTCACGTTTCCTCTAATATTGCTTCTTTGTGAAGCTCAGTACCCTACTGCTGTATGTCCCAAATGCCCCATGTTGAAGCCACTGGGCTGCAGAGGGGGCAGAGTTGACACTGATTCGGGGGTGCCAGCATGAGAAAGAAGAGCAAGCTGGCCCCTCTCCTCTGCCTGCCTGTCACCTCTCCCCCGCCT